>OY804594.1:41799057-42010129 GCA_963680895.1 Fragum sueziense | reverse complement strand
TTATACACACGTCAAAACCTAGCTGCGATATCGTAGCCACAAACTTGGTGATGGGTATTGGTTTGTGGCTACGAGTCCATATTCCTTCTTGTGGAGCAAGACAAAAGAGTGGAAAACACATTTTCTTGCATAAATTTTTGAATACTAACATCTCTAATCAGATGTGTATCCCATAAAAAGATATTCCATGGCACAAATTCAGTTAAAAAGTATCAACAAAAATTGTTATGAATTATTTCTTCCAACAGAAAATTCAAGTCTCAGTATAATAAAATGGGTGGGTACGCCGCTTCAAAATTGAATTGAACTTAATTTGAAAGTGATTTTAACATAAACTATGCTGGATTGACAGAAAAATAGTTAACCTGTTGGCATGTAACATTCTTACTACATTCCATAACTTTATTTTGAAGTTTGACAATGCTAAACTTGCTGGAATGAATCATTCCAGCACCTGCTCCATTGCAACGAATAGGAAGGAATTGTAACCGAAACCCAGATCAAAATTCAAAAAGGTTTCGGTTACATTATTGCAACTAGTCAAAACCAGGTCTTGTGTGGGAATGTTTTGACCCATTACCGCACAGTGATGCCTTTTGACTCCCCACAATATAAAGGCTTTTGAAAACATTGTGGAAAATGAAGAAATTGCTTGTGACAAGCAATTTCTTCATTTCCCACAATGTTTTCTATACAAAATGACCAAAAATGTATTTCATTCACTTTAATTTGTCGTCTGCAACATCTTTGAGTTTGGACTAGTTTGAAATTTCGTCGTCTGGTAATGGGCTAATCAACCAATTAAAATACAGTGATTTTTTTGTATTCCCAAACATAATGGCTTCTGAAATCTTTGTGGAAAATGAAGAAACTGCTTGTTCCCAAAAAGGCAAAAAATCGTTCACCAAAAATTGTTGTCTACAGCATCTGTGAATTTGGACCAGTCCATAGTTTATGATTTAGCCGTTTGGAAAATGTTTATCTTAGTTCAAGTAGATCAAGATTAGATAACTTAGATTGTCAAGGGCTTATACAATAATGAGATAAAAGGTAAAACTCCAAAGTGTACGAGTGGTCATCGACTAATTAATTAGTCCTTTTCCTAAACAAGACATTGTTTTGAAGTCATTGAAAGAAAATGCTTCAACTAACAATGAGACAAAACGGAAAGAAAAACTTACAAGAAGAATTTTCTCGTTTTGCTTAAGAATTTTCATGTGACATACGTGTACTGTTTGTTTGTTCGTTTGTTTGATGGGGTTCATGCAGTTTTCAACTGATATGGTCATATCGCGGCGGCTAGATCACCTAACCATAGATTCCTGTTGTTTCTCAAACAAGTACCACAATAACACCCTAGCCCCCAGTTAATCCCCACATAGGTTCACGATATCAAACTATTGATGGGTGACAATAGACATACGTAGAGGAATAAATGACGTCGCCATTTTGTTGCCTACAGCTTTTTCAAATTTGATCAGTTGGAATTTCAACCATTTGGGGAAACCGTTAATCAAAACTTTCACACACATTTACTAAGTGCCGTATCTAATTTTTGTACAAAATTGATCAACCCATTACCCTACATTGACACATTTTAGGCATTTTGGGAAACATTGTGCAAATGAAGACATTGCTTGTGACAAGCAATTTCTTCATTTCCACAATACTTTCTATCCAAAATGGTCAAGAAATATAACATTTCGTTCACTTTAAAATGTCGTCTGCAACATATTTGAATTTTGGTGAAGTCTAAAATTTTGCTGCTTAATTAAGGCTACAAAAGACAAAACTACTGAAATAGGCAAATCGGCAAACTGTAGCATAGGAATTCCTTTGCGCGGCGGGGAATAATATGACACTACAATCTCAGAAATTCGCCAATTATTCTTTTAATACGTACGAGACCAATTCTAATTTGGTATGAAGCAAAGAAAGATAAAAATGCTAGGATTAGCTGGATGTGGTGATTCTTTAAAAAGTGTATGGTAAAAAAACTAATTGGCAAGCAGGCAAAATTTTCAACATTATCGTCAATACCTTTTTTTTTTTACAATCTCTGCTGCAAACCATCTTCGAATCGGTGATGTAGCCTTAATCCATTACCAAACGACACAAACTTAGACTGGTCCAAATTCAAGGATGTTGAAGACGACAATTTCAAATGAACGAAATTCAATTTTCGTTGTCTTTTGGGGTAGAAAATATTGAGGAAAATGAAGAAATTGCTTGTCACAAGCAATTTCTTCATTTTCCACAATGTTTTCCAAAGTCATTATAATTATTTTGAGGTGTCAAAGAGGGTCACTAATCGGTGATGTAGTCTTAAACAGGGTTATTGGCGATTTGTCTCAAACTGCTGTTGCTGTGTCACGTGATTCCCCAAACGTGATGTGCTTGCCAACAAATTCTTACTTTAATTTCCAACACTTTATTACATTACAAGAGATCATATTAGAAAGGACACAAATCTTGCTCCGGCAAGGGTGGTTGTTGTTTGTTTAATTTTTTTGTTTTGTTTTGTCTTGTTTGTTTGTTTGTTTGGTTTTTTTTTTTTTTTTTTTTTTTTTTTTTTTTTTTTTTTTTTTTTTTTTTTCAAGAAACTTATCTTTGAATGAAATTCCAGACGGACAACGTAATTTTGTCCTAATAATTACGAAAATTAAAAAAAATGTTGAAAATGACGATAAATCTGATGGTAATTAACAAATGCTTATCATGTACATGGCTATGTCGAAAGATAAAAGGCTAAACTCCAAAGTTTATATCTGGTCATCGAATAACTAATTAACCCTTACCCAAACGCAACTTGGTTTTAACGTCCCTATTAGAAAAGGCTTGGGAAAACCTTGAGTTAAAAGAAGAAAATGCTGATAGACATCACTTTCTCCTTTTGTATCAATATTTTCTAAGCTAAATCACACATATATTATATCTTTATGAACATCCATTTTGTCATGTTATCAGCTGTCAATTGGAACACCATAGATTACAATTTTGCTGTTTGGGAAAGGGTTTACTTATTTAATGGACAATACTTTTCCTGCAATATTGTGTGGCTTTTCTTCAAAAACCTCCTAACTACGGCTTGTTAAAAGCTGTAGTTACGAGGTTTTCGAAGAAAAGTAGCGACAATTTGTTTAAATTGCTTTTGTATTCACTTTAACTTTTTTCTAAAACAAACCCTGATTTTGACATCCCTTACATTTGGAGAACATTTTAAGGACATATCCTCCAGTTGTTACTGCGCAACTTACTGCGCATATCCCAAATTACGAAATAAAGCTGTTTCAGTAATTCGCCTTTTCAGCAAATGTATTTTTTACATTTAGTTAATGTTTGGTTGATAAGTGACAAGACTCTTTTCGGTTATTTCAATTTTCTCCGTTTTGGTCAATTAAAGTGTAATAGTACTCGGATGGTACATTTCGCTTTCTGTTACGCGTTCAACATGTGGTATTATCGATAGGAAACGGAGCAACAAAAGCAAAGTGGTGTCTTTATGAGCTAGTCCGCTTCAGATGAACAAAAAATACGACACTTTTTATTATCTAAGGCTGGTAATAAGGAAGAAAATGGATAAAAGAAGTGAAACAATTTCGGACAAAACTGCAAAAAGTAAACCAAATTTTACTTATAACTAAGAAAAACGCTTGGTTTGATATATTTTTCTTTTTTTGTTTTTGTAGGTATGACCAAGCACTATATCTATACCAAAAAAGAAAAAAATTCTTACCGCTGGAATATTTTTAATTATCGGAAACGTTGCGAAAAAAAGAGCAATTTCAGCTACTTTTGAAAGAATAGTTTACTAAAAATTTCAAAATCATCACTAAATTTTCCCACATTGATACCCATTTAGACAGAATAAAACATATTGAACACAGTAAAGACTTATTTATGTAATCCTAGTCATTTCGAACACCTTTTTTGTGGGTATTTAAGTGACACCTCATTTTTGCAATTTTAGGCAAGAGTAGTCTCCCTTGAAATCCAATAACTTTTTAATTCGCTTGGTGACCTATAGTTTTTAAGTCATTTTTTTACTTCTCATATATTTAAATATCAGTACAGAAAAAATAAAAAAAATCTTACCGTAGGAAATAAATGGAGGATCTGTCCTTAAAGTTAAAAGAAGATAATGCCGATGACCAACATTTTCACGTTATGGTGCAATACTTTTTGTGCTAAATTGTACACAAATCCATTCCTTCACGACATCCGTTTTGTCGTCTGCAACATTTTTGAAAATGAAAGAGTCTAAATTAATTGTGCCATTTTGGATATGGTTAAGTTTACCATAGTAAATTACCAGTTGTCAAAGGGTACTCTAAATTCAGAGATGTTGTAGACGTCGATATCAATTGAAGGAAAATTGACCCGTGTTTGCTTTTATGGAAGGAAACATTGTGAGAAATGAAGAATTGCCACAAGCATTCATTTAAAATCTTCTGCAATATTTTTCAAAGCCATTATCTTGACAGGAATCAGAAAGAGGCATTGTATCAATAACAGATGATAGAAAAGTTATTGGCGATCATGTAAAATTCTGCAGTAAAATAATGCCAAACTTTGACTTAAGTCAGAATAAATTAAAAGAAACAAAAGAATAGATAAAAATAAAATTGGTCAAGGAGAAAATTAAAATTGTTTGTAGATTATGAAATATAATAAATATCTTATCACATCATGAGTGTTTATCAGTTTATCGTTGTTTTTCTTCAAGAACATCGTAACTGCAGCTTATTTTAAGCTGCAGTTACGTGGTTTTTGCAGAAAAAGCGACCTTATCTTAATCACGTTATGAAACTGCCACAGTAATTTGCCACATGATTTGGCAGCACATGGCGATGCTCATTTCTGATTTCAAACTATTATGCACTTAACTATATCTCAAATAAGACATGGTTTTAACACCCTAATGTAATGGAAAACATGTGAAAACATTGGAGCAAAAGAAGAAAGTGCTGACAACCAGCATTTTCTCCTTTCGTCTGAATATTTTATGTGATGTGTGTTATAAATTGCCCTTATTAGAGTAAAATGGTTTTTAAAACGACTGCAATACTTTTTTTCATACCTGAGCCGCACAAAATGCTGTCACGTAGGAAAGGGTTAAACACATTCTAATACAGTGATAAAAAAGAAAAATGATAAAGGTTTTTGAAAACATTATGGAAAATGAAGAAACTGCGTGTGAAAAGAAATGTCTTGGTTTCCTAGAATGATTGTCTCTTAAAAAGACTAAAAGATGAAAAAAAATGAATTTACTTAAAGTGGCATTTCACATTTATTTCATTTTTTAAAAGTTTGTCTTGATGCAAAGATTGTTTATTCTAATGCGTAAAAATGCTATCAGTTTTTTTTTGAAGTTGTTATTTATAAGCGAAAAATACGCCTTTAAAGTTTAGAGAGAAACGACAAATTCTTTATAAATATGAACTGTTGTCCACAACAATTTGAGTAATTTTAGCACAAAATATATTTTTCTCGTAAACGGTTCAATATTTTGGCTTGAAATTTTCAGAATTTTCATAAGAAAATATGCTCTTTCAGCTAGAATAAAAGTAACATTTATGACAAAAAAATCTGAAATGTCACTTTAAGCTAGTCTACGAGACTGTCGTCTGGTATTGGGTTAAACACATTCCAAGGGGATACAACTTTTTACTGTCCAAAATCAAATATGTTTTAAATACATATAGACGAGTGCGTAATCTTATCGTAATTTGAAACAAAGAGACTAATGTTTTTAGGTTATAAAACATTGGGGAAAATGTAGAAAATGCTGATAATCATGAACACTATCTTCGTTTCTCACATGTTCGATAGAAATTTCTGTTACAACCCGATTGTCACCTAATAACACATTTAACCCTTTCCCAAACAAGCCCTGGTTTTGACGTCCAGTATAGAATAGGTTTGGGAAAACATTGAGACAAAAGGAGAAACTGCTGATAACCAGCAGTTTCTCCTTTTGCCTCAATATTTTCTGAGTCATATTCTTCATAAATGGTATCTCTTTCCACACCTGTTTTGTTGTCATCAACAGCTTTCAAATTGGACCACCCCAAAATTTTGTCGTTTGGGAAAGGGTTAATTAACCCTTTCCCAAACAAGACCTGGTTTTGACGTCCCTAATAGAAAATGCATGGGAAAACATTGAAACAAAAGAAGAAACTGCTGATAACCAGCAGTTTCTCCTTTTGTCTCGATGTTTTCTGTGCCATATTTTACACAAATTCTGTCTTTATTAACTTGCATTTTGTTATTTTTGGCAATTTCTGAAGTCGATCACCCTAAAATTTTGCTGTTTGGGAAAGGGTTAAAAGAATGAATATCATGAAATCTTAAAGGAAGACAAGTAAAATTATTGTTATTTGTTCGCGTGTTTTTAATATTGAAGCTCTCGGATTGCAGTTGGCATGACATCGGACTCTCCTCATTGAGGTCCGAGGTTCGACCCACAAACGTGGCAATCATACTTTGTAACATTTGTCTCTCAAGGCCTGGTCACATACACAATTCCACATCCACATCACGACCGCAGCACGTCTAAAACAGGGGACCCGTGTAATATAATTTTGGATGTGATGTGGACGCAAGATGGACGCGGAAACGTAAGTGACCGGGCCTTCATCAGTGATTGGATAATCGAAAACCTATATGGGCAAGCAGCTGGGGGCTCGGAAAGTACTGAAGAGAGAAACGACTGTAATCTGTAGTCAGGTTCCCCAGCTGCCGGGAAAATAATAACGCATAGGAAAAATGGAATTAAACGACGTGTTTAAAATATAAAAATACACATTTTCATTTATCTTACTTTAAAAGGCATAAGAGCACATTCGAAACAGAATGCTGGTTATAATTATTTTTCTCTTTTCCTATATTGTTTTTAAAGCTACTATTTCCCAGATTTGGACCCAAAAATTGTCAAATACAAACGAAATGTACACTTTTTAAGCTTTATATGACCTGATTAAATGATTACGAGAAACTATTGAAGCAACTACTCATTTTTTCGCAATTTGATACCAAATTCATGAAGCGATGTCGAAAGTAGGTCAAAACAGTAGGACATGCGACTTTCTTAAATGACGTCACAACATACATGATGACGTCATATTGAAATTTAAGTATGAATCTCGTTTGAATCATGGTCCGCGCTGTATGCGCATGCGCAACAATTTAAAAATAATTCTAACCCCATCAGTGATGGGGTTGAATTTAGGCTTGGATTCTCCCTAAATTCAGCTATCTGTCTTGTAATTTCGGCTCATTCTCTGTCTGATTCGCATATTATTAACCATCCCGAGGTGGTCAACACAAAAGTTTTGCATATTTTTTCAAAAAATTTCATTTTTTGCAATTAGACCATCTGTTACCGTCGCCCTTTAAAAGCTCAATATGCCTATCTTGACAAGAAAAGTATGTATTGCTTAGAAAGGGTAAAGGGCATAGTCATTCGCAAACAAAATGATAGAGTATTTAAAAATGAACACAATTTTCAATCTGATAAAAATCCTATATCTAATTTTCAATAACTTGATAAAAATTCGCTGCTTTTCAACAATTACCTCGTAACTACAGCTTTAAACAAGCTGCAATACGTTGTCCCTTCAAAATGTCTGATAGTTGTCATAAATTTCCTCGTTTTCTATCTTGTTTTCAAAAGTTCAATATCTTGACAAGAAAAGTAGGAATTGCTTAAAAAGACAAAGGACATAGTCATTCGCAAACAAAATGATAGAATATTTAAATATGAACACAAGTCATTCGCAAGAATATTTAAAAATGAACACACTTTTCAATCTGATAAAAATCCGATATCTAATTTTCAATAACTTGATAAAAAAAAAATTCGCTGCTTTTCAACAATTACCTCGTAACTACAGCTTTAAACAAGCTGTAGTTACGAGGCTTTTGTTGAAAAGCGACGGAATGTTATTAAGATTTGGTTTCAATCATATTGACGCAACTAGTTACAAGATATTTTGAAAAGACGTCGTTTCTTTAACCCTTTCCCAAACAACAAAAATTAGGGTGATCCACTTAAAAAACTGCCACAAATGACAAAATGAATGTTATTAAAGATAGAATTTGTGTAAAATATGGCACAGAAAATATTGAGACAAAAGGAGAAACTGCTGGTTATCAGCAGTTTCTTCTTTTGTTTTAATGTTTTCCCAAGCCATTTTTATTAGGGATGTGAAAACCAGGTCTTGTTTGGGAAAGGGTTAAGGCAGAATATCCGTAATGTGGCCATTTTGAGATTCATAAAACATCTGATTTTTTTCGAGCTGCGTCGTTACGTATCCGAAACTATTCGAGCGCGGTTGTAAACATTTGGCGGTGGAAAGTTCCACCGCCGAATGTTTTCAACATCGCTCGAATAATTCCGACGTCGCGCGAATCTCATTACGGGTGGACCAAAGTATCTTTGGTAAATCTCTGAGAATGAATTAGAAACAAACGCTGGTTAACGACAACTTCTTCGTTTCGACAAGGTTTTCAAAGCTATAAAGGAAAATAGAAATTGTTTAGGAAAGGGTTAAATGGCAAGGTTAACAAATGTAATGATACTTATTATCAAGATAATATTATTCATGTACATTAGATATATTCTAATAACCTATTTTCTTTTGTTGCTTTTATCTCGTAGTTTCAGCTTTGACAACCTCAAAGAGAGGCTTAATTGGGGTTATTTGTTAAAATATTGTATTTATGTTGTTAAATAATCCGAATTGCTTTTTTCCTACAGATTTCGAAAATGCACATTTCTACTCATTGCCAAATAAGGTCTTATTTATCTTGTTTAAGCGACGATTAAAAAAAGACCCAATTTCGATGTCCCTATCGATGAAAGTATTGGCCAATAAAGAGAAAAAAACTGATACCAAGTATTTTCTCCTTTCCCATAGTGTTTTGTGTAATATACTATTTTCAGCTGCTACAGGGGCATCATCTTCCAATGAAAATGAATTTTGTGCTAAAAATAGAACGTGTTTACGGTTATATTCTGATAAATCGTCGGTGTTGTTATAACATCTCGTAACTACGGCTTGAATCAAGCCGTAGTTTCGAGATTTTATAACATCACCCATGAAATACTATTGTTTGTCCGAAATTACGTCATGGTTTGTTCGATATTACCGTTCCCTTTTCGGATTAGCCTATTTTCTATATTTGGGGAAATGTTTAAAGAAACAAAAATAATTAGAGAAGGCACAAACCACAGATTGAGAAAGACCGGTCAATCTAATGCAGGATCAAAGTGCAATAATTACTCACAGTACGCACGCTATAAAGTCAGACAGTCTTAACACTTCCTGATTTGGTTGCTAAATTGGTGTTATTGGTGTCGTTATCATTTATTTCAGTAATATTTCAGAGCATGGAAAATCTTTAGTCTATTCACGATAATATATCCTCGGTGGGGAGTCAAAACCTCATAACTCCAGCTTTTTCAAGCTGTAGTTACGAGGTTTTGACTCCCCACCAACGATATACATATATATGGCACATGTTTACAAAAGACTACTATTGTAAACAAGGGAAACTCACTCTTAAATTTCAACACAATTGTGTATGCGTTGTCTTGATTCTTGCAAAATTCTAACCATCACATGCACAATTATAGTTCGATAATGCAATGTTTACATAGCGTCGGTGCTATGACAAAATTGCGTAATAGAAATTTTGCTCGAAAAACATTTTTTCAGGAGAGCCAAAAACGTTTTTGCCGCTTTAAAAAATGTTAAAAAATATGCCGGCAAAATTGCGTAACTCAATAACTACATGAACAATAATTATTCAGCTTCTTTAAGGTAAAATAAGGTGATTGAACATAACTAACGGTTCATTTATTGGTCAAAGTAGAAGAAAAACAGAGGAGAATGCCATTTCTCAGCCTAGTATTACTCTCGTGTAAATAATTTTTCTATGTACAACGCATTTTTGTCAGCTAAATCGAGTTACGCAATTTTGTCACATGATAATTGAAAGGGTTCTAATAGGTGTAGAGAAACGCCGTTTTGACAGGATATGCGTTCCTACATACTTAGTAGAAAGCATAAATTATAAAAAAAAATTGACAAAATTGCGTAGGCCTAACTAATTTGTTACGCAATTTTGTCATAGCACCGACGATAGGCAGATTTTGTAAATATGTAACATACATGTTCATGAAATATAATGACCGGAATGTTGAAAAAAAATCACTCACTTTCGAACAGCAAGTTTCCCTGTGGTTAAGGCCGTTCTAAAAGATTCCAATTATTTTATGGTGCCTGGTGCATCGAAATTTGTGTTTTTCGTGTACTGGCAGTGCACAAAAATACGGTCAGAAAGTCTGCTATGGACTAATGTCGCTCTGAAGGATTCTCAAGAAATATTACAGGCCCGTAGGAACAGGGGGGCTTGGGGGCTAAGCCCCCCGAATGTTGGCCAAAAATGCCAAATTTTCTTAATTTTACACTGAAAATTTTGGGAAAATCCAAATTAGCCTTCCCCAATATTCAGGACAAGGGCTTTAGCCCCCCCCCCCCATATGAAATTGCTTCCTACGGGCCTGAATATTGCTAAGCAAGGCGCGTCGAAGCATACGTCCACAAACATGTTGTCCCATTTTTGTCTTGATTGGCCCATATTTGTACATGATTGAATTCAAGGGCACACAACTTTGGAGTTTCTGATTCAATTATGCTGAACATTCAACTAATCAGCCGAATAATCTAAATCGTCGCTTTTCAACGAAAACCTCGTAACTGCAGCTTGTTTTAAGCTGCAGTAACGAGGTTCTCGTTGAAATGCAGCAAAATGTTTTTTATGCAGGTAAATCAATCTACGTATAGCACAAAATTAATCTCTATTCAAATTAATTAAACCATATCGTCGGTTTTCAACGAAAATCTCGTAACTGCAGCTTGTTTTAAGCTGCCGTTACGAGGTTTTTGCTGAAAATCAGCATATTAAGAAGTTTAGATGTATTCATTTATAAGATAAACAAAACAATTATTATTGATAATAACCTTGGAACATCTTGACACACATTAAAAAACAGAGACAATCATGCTCTTTCATGTTATTCTTGACACTATTTACGGCAACAATCACATTTAACACTTTCATAGACAAATTCAATTTTGGACCTTTTAAAAAAACTTGAAGTGACCTATGTCGTCGAACATACTCGAGAAATATCGTATCGTATGAGGTGGTCAACTTGTATGGCTAGATCATTTCTGTGTAAGGAAATCTCTACTCTCTTAAGAACAGAGCACATTCTCTCTTCATTCCAATATGATATAATGATGCTCTGTTCCCGCGGGGTAATTTCACGTCTAATCTAGGGGCCTTGGCGGGATTTCGGTATTCAATCGTTGGCTTTACACAACAAAACAATTTAAAAAGCTGATACAAACTTTCATTGGCTGACGCTTCAAATTACCGGCTTCAGCCAAAAATAGAAGCGACGCAATGTATACGTAATCAAACAAGATAAAACTGAATGATTTTGATTCGATAATTCAAATGTTACCGGCTTCAGCCAAAAATAGAAGCGACGTAATGTATACGTAATGATCATGCAAGATACATCTTCGCTAGCCAAGGTTGAACTTACCTACGTTTGTATTCACCCTTGGCGGATTTAGTCCGATTTTCTTGAAATCGCGAAGCGCCGCCTAGCGGTTGTTCTGCTGGTTGTTTACGTCCATTATTGATGACGTCATTAACGCGCGTTGTCTTTCGCGTCATACGTCAGGCGGATTATATAAAAGTTAGTTGCTTTTTTGGTCGAATTGTCGAAAGTATAATAATTCGTCGATTAAAGTTAGGGAATTCCGGTCTATTGCAGTGAAATTCTTAGGAAAAATCGCCCATCTTCGCGTTTTTGAGTTGCAAATGCAATGCTTTTTCCCGCCCGTTGTCATGATTTGGTTACTCATAACAAATCTATCAGTCGACAATCTGATTGGTTCCAGCGAGACCTCGCTGGAACCAATGAAAACGCTTTCCAGGAGACCAAGAAAATCGGACTAAATACGCCAAGGGTGAATACAGAAACGACGTTACGTCGTAGATGTCACCCTTGGCTTGCGAAGATGGCAAGATAAAACTGAATGATTTTGATTCGATAATTCAAATGATGTGCTATAATTAGATTATGACGACCAAATAGGCCGTTTGTGTACCAAAAACGGCAGAGGTCATACTTGATGGTTAATCAATAGACCTCGGCTTTGGAGAGTAGGAAATCTCATATTGAGTTGTGTTGGTCTTCCTAAAACAAGTCTGTAACTAATGTCTGTAATCAACCCGTTTTTTTCAATCTAAAGTTCCACTTTGCCAGTCTTCTTGCATTATCATGGTACCATGGAGTACTCGGTCCAAATCGGAATATTCCCTCTTATATATTGTTTCTACGGAGTTAACCGAGGGGTTCCGCACGAAGTATAGGGTAACGGCGCCTCCCATTAATCTTGCTCTCACGAACGCTTTATCCTAAAACATCCAAGAAACCTCAAAATATCGCAAGAAATCTTGATCTAAAGAACGAGCCTCATAGGCCTGTCCCACCTAACCGAATTTTACACCGAATGCGTACCGAACTAAATTCAGTGTATTCGTTGAAGGTTCGTTCCACAAACGGTTTGTGTTCGGTATGTTTACGGTGCCATTCGTTGCTTTTCGTCGACATTGCGCGGTGTTCGCAGACGCCTAAAAACGTTTTTGAGCATGCACAAAATTTTTCAACGAATGCAGCGAATCAAAATTTCGGAATGAGTTCGGTAATCGTTCGCAGAGGGATCGGTAGGCGCGCGTCCGGCATTCGTTACTTTCGTTTTGGTGTCGGTAATAATTCGCAGACGAATTCCTGTTCGGTATATATGTTCGTTATGATCTCACCGAAGGACTAGCGTTTGCACTCCGATGAAGGTGCGTTTCTTTACCGAACTGGCCGAAAAGGTTAAACGAACCGCTAACGAAACACACCGATTCTGACGATGCCATTCCGAATATGACATTATACTCGTTACTCAAACGGTAGGGGTTCGTTGATGTTTGCAATGGGAACGAATTGGGGTATATTTCTGAGAAACAACGTTGGCTGTTCGACACATTCGCTACAAGTTCGTTACGTGTTCGGTGTATGGTCGGTACAAAATCGTTGAAAACCAAAGTTCATAGGCCTGTCCCACCTAACCGAACATTCGTAGCGAATTCGTACCGAATGGCAAGTGCGAAATTCGCAGTGTTCGTCGTCATTTTATTCGGTGAACTTTGATTTTCAACGATTGTGTACCGACCATACACCGAACACGTAACGAACTTGTAGCGACTGTGTTGAACAGCCAACGATGTTTCTCCGAAATATACCCGAATTCGTTCCCAAACACCAACGAACCCCAACCGTTTGTGTAACGAATATAACGTCATATTCGGAATGGCATCGTCAGGATCGGTGTGTTTCGTTAGCGGTTCGTTTAACCTTTTCGGCCAGATCGGTAAATAAACACACCTTCATCGGAGTGCAAACGCTAGTCCTTCGGTGAGATCATAACGAACATACCGAATAGGAATTCGTCTGCGAATTATTACGGACACCAAAATGAAAGTAACGAATGCCAGACGCAAGCCTACCGATACCTCTGCGAACGATTACCGAACTCATTCTGAAACTTTGATTCGCTGCATTCGTTGAAAAATTTTGTGCATGCTCAAAAACGTTTTTAGGTGTCTGCGAACACCGCGTAATGTCGACGAAAAGCACCGAATGGCACCGTAAACAAACCGAACACAAACCGTTTGTGGAACGAACCTTCAACGAATACACTGAATTTAGTTCGGTACGCATTCGGTGTAAAATTCGGTTAGGTGGGACAGGCCCATATCACCGAATAAAATGACAACGAACACTGCGAATTTCGCACTTTACATTCGGTATGAATTCGCTGCCAATGTTCGGTAAGGTGGGACAGGCCTATCAGATCTTGTTCGAAAAAAAAGGTTAATCTTGCCGAGGTGTTGAAATACTGCAAGATAGTTTAACAATCATAACGTTAATTGGAGGTCACATCATTGTAACTACGGATGAAGAATCCTTGAGTTACGAGGTTTTTTATTTCAAATTGACGATAAACTTTGTGAATCAACCCTTTCTCAAACAGCAACATTTTGGACAGTACCAAATTGAAAGTTGCTGAAGATGACGAAATTGATATTAGCGCTGATATGATTTGTGAAATAATATAACAGAAAATGAGTATATGCCTGTTATCATCATTTTCTTCTTTCGTGTCAATGTTTTCCGAATCTTTTTTCTGATTCTTTTCATACAATGTGCTTAAAAACCGTGTCTGTTTGGGAATGGGCCAATCTGTATCATACTCGGATAAGATAATTTAAATGGGATAAACAATCAAAATATCAGTTACATTGTCCTTTGTTTGCAACGTTTGAAAATGTTCATATTGTCTGATCTTAGACGATGTGATATATGGAAAATGAACCTGGTTTTGACGTCCCTAATATGAGCCGCCTGAAAAGACATGGACACTGGTGGTGAACTCGGCCAAAGCGAGGGATGTTTTTTCGCGATCAATGTATTCCGTCGGTTTTGTTATAAAATATCGTAACTACGGCTTTATCGAAGCCGTAGTTACGAGATTTTATAACTACACCGACAGTTTGTCAATACAAAACGGTAAACCCGGTCTGTTTTTAGAAAAAGTTCATTGTCATTGGGAAAAAAATCTATAAACTCACATTTAAACGCAAAAATGCTGAAAAATTATGCCTCTGTGTCTTGATAAATTATTACATTCTGACCTGTAATCACATCTTTATCTAATACCACCATCCATTTGGCTGTACATTTCAACAAAGAACTCGTAACTACAGCTTTAATCAATCTGCAGTTACGAGGTTTTTGGTGAAAAGCGACGAAATTCATATCGTCGGTTGTACGTTAAAAAAGGTCGTAACTATAAAATATTCAAGTTGTAGTTACGATATTTTTTACAGTTACTAAGGCTATTTAAGAAGGAACAGTCAAAGCTCTATTTCTTTGCTTTTCATCAAAAACCAGGTAATTGTAGCTGAAAACACGCTGCAGTTACGAGGATTTCGTTGAAATGCAGCGAATTGCTATTTTGGATAGGGTTAATTAAAGACAGAACGATCTTTGCCTGCATGGCGTATAGATTGATGCCACGCTCGATTACGTGGGCGAGTAATCAATCAAGGGTCCGTAGGTTCAATTCCCTGCTTGTCTATTTCGATTTCGGAGATATATATAATTATACAAAAAATAGGTATTTCTGAATGCAAGCCACAAAGGCGGTCGAAAATCCGTGCCCCTCGTGGCTAGCAAAAATAGGGAACGATTTTATCATGTTAATCGTGACGTAAATTCGGACAAACAAACTAGTATTTCGTAGGTATATTGTTATAAAATCTCGTAACAACGGCTTGATTCAAGCCGTACTTACGAGATTTTATAACAACACCGACGGTTTATCAAAACATAACGGTAAACCTAGTCTATTGTTAGCACAAAATTCTTTGCCATTGGCGATATTCATTAAATGAAGCATTTAACCCTTTCTAAATAACGATTAGAAGAATTTTAATGGCCACTATGAAGAAAGCTTTGGAAATTATTGCGAGAAACGAAGAAAGCATTTTCATTTCTCTCTCTCAACATTTTCAACTTCATAAAAACAAGTTTAAGATTTCAATAAGGACAAATTTTGGCATAATCTTGAAACGTTCTAGATGGACTAGTATACACATAACACATTATGATTTAACATCAAGTTGGTTAAAATCAATCAAGAAGTATAAGTAAAAAGTAAAGAGTGGAAACAAAATGCACCATTTTTGAGAATAAGTCTATAAACATCTTGAAGCACTAAGAAACGAAGAAAGGATAATTGTAATCATTACAAAAATTCTTTTTCTCTGCATGATATGTCCGCGACATTAAGATATATGATAGATTAATTTCTGGAAATACAGAAAAAGTGGGGTAATATTTCCGTGTATGATTAAAAAAAAAAGTCTTTTATTCGCTAAAAGGTGTCCTGTATTTTCTTAAATCGCAGCATTTCTCGAGAATCCTCGCACATGCAGCTTAGATCAATCTATAGTTTCTGTGTATAAGAATTAATAGTAAACTATAGTTTTGTGCGAATAGATATATTTGTTGGTAAGTGTTGTAGGGTTAATAAGTATAACAACAATTTTGCTATCTATAGTTCAGTTGCTGATACAACAAGGGGAAATTTGGTCAACCCGTGGACTTTGTAATGCTGACAACTACGTTCTTCATTGTTCAAGTGCTATATAAAGGCTGGTAGGTGCGCGGTTCAAATCAAACCCAACGCGAGAGACAAGCCTGCTGATTGCTCCATGATGGAGCTTACGCTATTTTTTATTCTTGCCGTCTTGGCGGGAACACAAGCAGGTATGTTCATGGTTTATTATCATTCTTGTTTATGTAATTAATAATCGACTTCTCATTATTTTAAAAGTTAATCTTGATTGCCATTTTATTTCTCTGTCGCTGATACGAGAGCGTTCTAGTCCTCACTTTGGTCAATCTCCCTTTGGTCTTCAACGCGTTTGTTTATTTCCAATTTTTAGGTACTCTGATTTTTTTCTTTTAGAAAATTTACAACACACAATGAATAATGAAACATCAAACTTAAGTTCAAATATTGAGACGTATTATCATTAAGCATTGTTGACCTGTACCGAATTATGTTTAATGAAATCGTTTTTATTGGCATTGTTTACTTCGATGGCCTATTAACATTCAATAGATATCTTGAAACCTTTTTTGCTGATTCAAATGAGTGTAGCACAGCTGTCGTTTTTCGCGTCTTATCACAAATAAACCTCTTCCAAATGTTACTTTTACATCAGTAGTTTATACTGAACTACGTCGGTTGACAATGACTATTTTTTTTAAAGATTGGCTCAAAAGAATGTTATTCAATTACCTTATTACAACATGCAGTGGTCAAATAACTCAATAAACAAAGATGAATGAAGAAAAAAAAATATTTATGTAGTCATGTTTGTAGACCAAAGTGTAGGAGATATCTTTTTTATTTGTTTCTAGACGGAAGTGCTAAAAAAATACAGTTTTCTGTTTTTACAAACATAGATTATAACCATATATCTACTTTGTGTTCAACTTTATATTTGACCACAACCTGCATAAGCTGACAACAATATTATTCAATTACACTTACAGGTCCAATACAAGAAGTAACAATTGGTGGACAATGTTCCAGAACATGTACAGGTATATTAATTTTGTCATAATAATGAATGATATTAAAGTACTATATAACTTAGTACGTTTAGAAAGACATGGCTTGTTCAACGTCTTTGGTCGTGAGGAAAAAGAAATAGACATTTCCTACTAAGCCACTTACTCGAGGCGACCAATGATATCTTATCTTATTCATTTGATGAATAATACAAAATAGATTGATAAGAAATAAGGAATAATTTTTAAATAAATTATAGAAAAAATAGTGTCCTCAGGCTAAATAAGATGATAGCAAGATTCTGTTGACATTTTATCTACCACAATCTTTCTTTTGTTTTTTTTTTTGTAGTATCAAATCAATTTAAATATGAACCCGGAACGACCTACGAATACAAATACGACAACGAAATCAGAACGGCCATCCAAGGTGCCTCAGAGGATCATGCTGGACTACATTTGTCTGCAACTGTGGCTCTTGAGTTTATCTCAAAATGTGAAGCCGTCATGAGGGTAAATTTTGATTTAACATTCAAGAATTGTCAAAGAGATAAGAATTTATTTCCTATAGCATTTTCAAAAGCATGATTTTATCAATGGTTAGCCCGAGAATAATTTTGGAGCATTATTAGTTACAAATGAAAATGACTCAGAATGCCATTAATTGCATCAAATGTCGACAATAATTAAACTCTTACAACATAACATTTTTTTAAATAAAGCTTTTGAACTTTTAATCCACGTGTTTTTAAGTTAATCTAATTTAAATGATATTCATTTTTGTTAAACTTATTACCCTGAATTTTACAATTCTTTTCCATTCAGATTAAGGACGTGACCCTTAAGGAACACGACCCCGAAACCGCCACAATGAAGGTGACCTCGGCTTTACTTGGTAAACTCTTGGAAGAGAACCCAGTCAGAGTCTCCTACCAGGATGGAAACATCGAGGAATTGTGCTTGTCTGCCCCAGAACCAACACAAGTTGTTAACATCAAGAAAGGAATCTTGTCGGCTTTCCAGATTTCCATGTCTGACATCAATAAAGACGAAACCGTCACCGAGGTAATTATTGAAATCCGTAGTATAACTTGATGCCAAATTAATTTAATTGCGGGTAGTAGCAAAATAGGCAGTTGACTCATTGAAAAAGTTCACGATAGAGTACGCAAATGAAAAGTGATAATTAATTGTGACCAATCAGTATAAAAACACGTGGTAGAAATATGAACATTTGCATAAACATTTATCAATGAGTATCTTAACAAGATTGACAGAATGTTCACAAGAGCAAAACTATGATTTAATTCTAGATGGTAGAAAATAATCAAATATGTACATGTGTATGAATGATAATCTTTTTTCTCTAGGACGATGTGTCTGGAAAGTGTGTTACAGAATACAACTCTACTGATAAAGGCTGGTACAACAAAGCAATCAAAAAGTCCAAGAACCTTTTGGGATGCACAGATAGACACGATTACAGATCCTCAGTACAAGGAATTCCATACACAGCCAACTCTGTGAGTATCCAATTATTATACAATAAACATCAATTGCGTCGCAGCTTTTAAGCACCCTGATATGTATCTTAATCAATAAAGTAGATAAAACACACAATATTTTGAAATAACTATAACAAATTGCCATGAGATTGTGATATACACATGCATACGCCTAGTTTAAAGAATAATAAAAAGTATTGTCCGGGTTTTACTTTTAAAGCGGGCTACATCTATGTCCAACATTATATTTGTCATTTTGCTAAAAGTAAAACGTCACAATTTGAATTTTATATTTTCAGAAATTCCAAACTCTTCCACTGGTGAAGAGCTTCCACGATTGTGAACATGAGGTAGTTAAATCTACTGGTCGTCTGGTCAACGCCATGTGCACAGAAAAGCATGTCCTTGCTCCATTTTCCCGAAAAGAGAGCGGTGCCATAACACACAACAGTCAGAAACTCTCGTACGTGAAGGAATACAGAGCAAGATCCCAATCAGGTAAATGCCACCGAATCAACGATTTTTTCTATTTTAACTTCTAATGTTTTGTTAAATGTTTATCACGACCAGTATTGTTCATAGAAAATGTATTTTGCTATTTAGATTGATTTCTAAAAACCCAGAAGACTGTGTACCTCAGTATTTTCTATATTTCCATCTTAATAAAGTTTGTCAATGAAACATGGTGTTATTGATGAGATTTTACATAGGCTGTCAATCCGACAGTCATTAAAGTTAAACGATGTATTTGTAGTATGGTGATCCAATATAATGTGTACTTCCACTCTTCTTCTTATAGTCCCAGTGAAGTCCAGAACAACGCTCAAATTCGATCATGCTCGTGGTAACAGTGCAGAATCAACCATCATGAACTTGGAAACAAAGCTCATGGAAATATGTGGTTCAACAAAACAGGGAGTTCAACCAGAAACACCAAGCCTCTTTACTTCCCTAGTCTCCATAATGAAGAACATAGATTCATCTGATCTGCAAGCTGTTTATAAGAAGATCGAGAAAAAGTCAATTTGCTCTGCAAACAACGAACGAGTCAGGTATTTGTCTTATAAATTCAGTAAGATGATAATCGTTACTGATTATACAAAGTCCATTTCAACATATCAAAAATAGTATTTTGTACGACAATTTGTTTTTCCTTCGTAGAAATAACTTGGTTATTCATTTGTATTTATGTTTTGTTCCAAATATCGGGAACATGCTGACATTTATAGTTCAACAATTCATTTACATAACATTGTAACTGAAAGAATGGGTATAATTTGACTTTGATTTGGATTTTTACGATAAATTTTGTTTCATCCTTCTTTGCAGGAAGTTCTTCTTGGACGCAGTTCCTCTTACTGGAACACCAAGTGGACTAGGATTTATGGTAGAATTACTGCAAGACAACATCATTAGTGGTGTACAAGCCGATATGTGGTTGACAACCCTGTCCTTCATTCAGGAACCAAGCATGGAAATGCTGACTGCCGTCAAGGTTGGTCTTCAAAATATTTCTTTTAAAGAATAAACGGAGTTTACTTTGAGAAAAATTGTTATCAAAGGATAATATCGATATAAGTGTAGACCATTTCATATTTTCACTATTTTTTTTAGCGAATTCATGTGAAAATGATGTCAGCAAAAGTCTTCTTACAAAGTTGATTGTGCCGTATATGATGGCAATAAATAAAACAATTAATAAATACTTTATTACGAATGAATACTATTTCAATAGTCCAATGAGTTTTCATTGTACAGGAATAACTTGACATTCCTGTGTAAATTACCTAGCTGATAAAACCTAGGTTTTGACCTACCTTAAAACGATCAAACGGTGAATGTAAGTTCTGGTAACGTATGTCTTCTTTAATAAATTAATGCCTTATCAATATTTTCAGCCTCTGTTGTATCTGAAAACTAACACAGAAAAGGCCATGCTTGCTGTTAGTTCCTTGGTCCACAGTGTCTGCAGAAATAACAAAGAATGCGAGAACAGTCTCACCGTACGAAAGATTATCGCTGTTTTGGAAAGCAAAGTTGGCAACTGCAAAGTTACCCCAGAAAGCTTCGACACAGTAAGTTATATTATTCAAAAGTTAAAGAATTTGATACATTATCACTCATCATATTAGACTAATATAGTTTGAATGTTGTTATCTATTTCTGCATTACTACCTTGCTCTTTAATTAAATGCATTGAGATTAAACTAAAATGTAAATATAGCGACAGAAATATCAAGTATGTAACAGTTATATGTGTTGAACTATTCATCTGTTTAATCTAAATGATACCATAATTCCAAACGTATTTCTGTTTAGATCCTATATGCTCTGCGAGCCATTGGAAACGCTGGATTTGGAACAGGTGCAATCCCAAGCCTTGCAAAATGTATAAGAAACACCAACAACCCAATCGAAGTACGACTATCTGCCATCGAGGCTTTCCAAAGAATTCCATGCTCTGCTGATGTAAGTTTGCAGAAAAAACATTTGCTATTGGTTCTGGTTATCAATGGATAAATTGAAAAAGACGAAAAGGGAATCGGAATGAATACACAATGATTTCATCAAGCAAAAGCAATTTTATATTTCGTTTTTGTCAGTAGAATTATCCATCTGAACCATATTACAACTACCTTTATGATATTGCAATAAAAATTATGAAAAAATAGATAAATAATTCCAGTAAGAAAAAGAAAACAAAAGTCGTGAGTGTATTGAAACTAAAATCCATATAATCTTTTTTTACAAAATAGTTGTTAATATTCCAGAGGTCTTTGGCAGTTTTAGTTTATATGCATTTAGAGAATACTTGCATAATGTTCGAAATGAGTTCTTTTTTTTTTCTATTTAAATAAGTTTTCTTCGCTTTTGATATTTAATGTTTATCTCATACAGATAGAGTAATGATGATCGTTTGGTATTTGGTTTATGTACAATAAATAATATACCACGAAAATCTATTTTCAGAAACGAACAGTACTCACTATTCTTATGGACAAAGAAGAAGATTCTGAAATCAGAATTGCTGCCTACAAAGCTGTTATGACATGTCCATCTTCTGATTTGATCACCAAGGTTAAATCAGTCCTCGCCTCTGAAGAAGTCAACCAAGTCGGCTCATACATCTGGTCACATCTGACAAATCTTATGGAAACATCAGATCCACACAAACAATCCATCAGAGCTATCCTCGAAGATGAACAATTGAAGAAAGAGTTTAACCTTGACAACAGAAAGTTCTCCAGAAACTACGAGAAATCTCTTTTCATCGAAAAACTAAATACCGGCGTTATTGCTGAGGGTGATCTTATTTGGTCTCCTAAGTCGTTTATCCCAAGATCTGGTATGGTTAACCTAACAGTTGACCTATTTGGAAACGCTGTCAATCTCTTCGAAGTTGGTGGTCGAGTAGAGGGACTTGAATATTTCCTAGAATCCTACTTTGGACCCAATGGCTATTTCAGCGAGAATGATGTGAAATCAGCTTCTTCTGAAAGAGCAGTAGATGTTGTAAAGGCCGACAAATCTTCTAGAATTTCCAAAAGGGTAAATATAAAGTAATAAGAATTCAAATATTCATTAATTGCATGAACAGTGAGATCATGAACAAAAAATTGAGGCATACATGTATATCATTTATACCTTTATTAGAACTTTATTTTTTTTAAATAGCAAATCGTTCAACAACTATTAGATTTTTCCTATCATATTATATATTGTTATAACATGACTAGCATTTCTAAATTCGTATGCCTATATTACATCAAAACGGATTATGTAAAGGAAAATGAATTCGTTACAACTTTGAAAATGTGATGTTACTAATAGCGAGCCTTACTTAAATATTTAAAATAAGACTTTTCCTCCTTTAAAAAGATATTAATGTCGTTTCTTTCCCTTTCAGATGAACAGTGCTATGGATGACTTGAGAGGATCCATGTACATGAAGGTATTTGGTAACGAACTAAGATACATGAACTTCCAAGGACTTGATTCCTTATTATTCAGCAACAATTTCAACATTTTTGACGTACTAAAGAAGCTGTCAAAGGAGAATTCTTACCAATTTACCCACAGCGCTATGTTCATCGATAGCAGCGTGATGATTCCAACTTGTTCAGGATTCCCACTTAATCTTACCGTAAACGGGACTGCAACAATAGATTTGCAAGCAAGTGGCAAAGTTGACGTGTTAAAGCTCACCCAAAACAATCCTGTAATGGACGTCCACGGAATCATCAGGCCAAGGTTTGTCCTAATCTTTTTTTATCTATAGTATCTCATGTTATACTTATGAAAATATTCGTCTTCTATTTCTAGTTTGATTATTGAACGGAAAAAACTGGCACGTTTTTCCTACTGAAAACAAAAAGGACTAAATTTACTTTTCAATGCACATATAATTAACTTCATTTTTGGGCAACTTTCTTTTTAAAAGGACAAATCGTATGAAAGGATACAAAACATGTATATTTGTGTTCAGAGTAATGTTAATTGATATTCACAAATTAATTGCGTAATATATTATGTAATTACAGCTCCGCTCTTGAAGTATCTAGTTCCATGAGCGTCGATGCTTTTGTCACAAAGATTGGAATAAAGATGGTTTCAACTCTACATTCAAAAACGTCTGTCCAGGGAAAGATAAGTCTCACAGAAGACAATGAATTGAACGTGGATTTCGATTTACCAGAGAAACAAATGGACATCTTTAGCGTAAAGTAAGTAGGGAAACCTTCAATATTATGTTTTTTCTTTTTATCCCTATATTAAAGAAGACCATTATTATCATTATATCGTTCTAGAACATGTTTCATTTAACAATGCCTTTCATATTAGAATGGGTCCTTCACCGTATTGGTTCTAGATGATTCAATAGATATTTAAGTGAGAAAAAATAACACAAATCGAAATTGACTTGGTCTTATGATACATTCTCGTTTCTTTCAGGTCATCTTTCTTCACGGTTCATCGTGATTTGGAACGTGAACAGAAAATGATCACAGAAAACAGACAAACCAAAACTTCGTGCACCGGATCTCCACTGGCAAAAATCACTGGCTTGGAACTTTGTGGTGAAATAAGCTTTCCAAACGCATCTTTGATCGACAATGCCCCTTATTTCCCGATGACCGGTCCAGTGAATATGGCCATTTCTCTTTACAAGAGAGACAGTTTGACTGGATACAGACTGAAAGCAAAGTCACAACATGTAAGTCTTTAACCGACTCAAAATTGTAATGTAAATGTTTGGTGACAAATATTTGATAAGATGTTATAACTTACCGTATTTGAACCTCGAAATATATATCATTATTTTTTCAGGTGCAAGGTATAAAATAAATTTCAGTATATATGTACCTATTAAAGATAAAATGAAACAATGATTAAATCAAGAACAAAACTAAATTATAAAAGAATTAAGACAATGTTCTATTATTTTTACATTTTACAGACCAAGGATATGAACATCGTAAGATTCGATTTCTCTACGCCTGGCTCCAAAATAGACAGAACATTGGTCATGGATCTCAATCTGAACAAGGTCGATAACACGTTTGAATCAAATGTACAGACCCCATGGTTCGGTGGAGACTTTAAAGGTAACACGCTTGATTCAAGATTTCATATTGAACGAAAAATAGAAAAAAATAATGAAATTATTAATTTTGTTTTGAAGGCTACGAAACGAATTCGAAAATAATCTGATACGCGCTCTTTTGACTGTACGAGTCACAAAAGATATTTTTTAAATATGCTCGAAATTTTATGCTCTAAATAAGAACCGCTTATACTATTGTTATCATATATTAACTGACAAAAATGAAAATGTTTTTTCATTGAAATACCTGCTTTACTTTGAGTGACCATTTGTGTCATCATTTGCAGGCTCTGTCGTCAATACACGGGCACTCAAAGAAGTACAAGGAAAACTGAACGTTGATGGATCATTGCGATATGAAGTGAAAGCTTCATTAGCCTCTGAGAAATCTGGTCCCGGAATGGTATACACACCATCTATTTCCATTCGAGTTCCAAAGCGAAGCCCAGTGCAACTAGGTGGCTTTGTTAAATATGCTCCTTGGAAATTGCTTGATACAGAAATCACATTGAATGGTGTTACGAGGTCACCCATCAGCGTTTCAGGTAGGCTTATTGAATTTTTCACGTCACTCAGTAATAAGCATTCAGATTTTTTAAATTAAAACAAATCAATAAACATGGAAGACACTGTTTAAATACCGGGTGATTCGTTTTAGTCAGACCTATAGTCAATGTTGCCTAAATTTAGTTGTAAAAGTCGTTTGTGTCTATCTACTGAACTACAATTGAATATTTTTTATCGACCCAAAACTTCATTTATGCATTTATCTCAATCTCAGCTTTCCATTGAAAACACTTTCACTTTCTTCAGGCACTCTGTTGAATAAGCAGAAACTCATGAAAGCTAGCGCTGCACTCGTTTTGAACAAGGATCAAACTTACAAAGCCGACGCTTCAGTCCAGAAAATTCTGTTTAAGAAAAAAGTCAGCTACAAACCAATGATTTCAATCCGAACGCCTTCGGCCGAAGTGTTTGCCTTTGGAGGAAACTTCATTTATACGTATGGCAAGAACATCGACATTCAAGGAACCCTCGACAAAATAGTATCTCAGCCTGTCAACCTGAAAGGTATGCTTTTATAAACACGTTTTAAATGAGATACTATGCATCTTTTTCACATCCATTGGTTTCTGCTCTCAAATACTTAGTCTGGCTTACCTGCCCCTAATACTGCGTTATTGGGTCAGGCACACTTCAAACATGGCGGTGCCCACTGCGGTGATATTTTAACAAAGTTAAAGAACAAAGGTGTTTAATTTTGTGAGCAGGGAAGGGTCATTAGAAGGGTAGATAGGTTTCGGTATATTTTTAACACTAGCAATAAAAGTTTTACATGATCACAACGCTAACCCGAAATAAAACGGCTTTAAATTATGTACATGAAAACTATATAAAGGCAATTTGGATTCATCTCTAGCCAGTAGTCCGATTAGTTCAGTGGTTAGAGCGTCTGACTGGTGTTGTAGAGGTCCCTGGTTCGAATCCCAAGAGTGATACATATTTTAGCCACACCCCTTTCTTTTTACATTTTTCATACCAAATGGTTCCAGAGATTGCAAAGACGTAATAAAAATACAATTACCAATTATGTTTTAATTGCATCTTAGTGATTTCTAGAATAATTTGGTTTGAGAAAATGTATTAAAACAGAAAGTAGAAGAAAAACATTTACCCAATATGGGATTCGATCCCTGGATCTCTGGAACCCAAGTCAGACGCTCTACCACTGAGCTAATGAGTCTACTAGCATCGAGGAAACAAATTGCCATAATATAGCTTTTATAAACATAATTTAAAAACGCTTTATTTCAGGTTAGCGTGATGATCATTAAAAACTGTTACTGCTAGTGTTAAAAGTATACCGAAAACTAATCTAATTCATTAATGTCATATCTTTGTTCTCAAAATTTATGGACTTTGCTCTTTACTTTTGTAATTAAATTACCCCACTGAAGGCAGCCATTTTAAGTGAATGCCTGACGTACTAAAATACATAATACGACAGGGAACCAGGCTATCAAATACTATGAAAAGCCAAAATGATTATGTTACAAAAATATTTTACACGATAAATGATTTTTTTAAAAAAAGGAAGATAAATGGAACCCTTTTAGTGCTTTAATCTTTACAAAAATATAAATTTTAATGAAAGACTTAAAGAGATATTTCATGTCAAAAATCTATCGAATTAACATTTTTCTGTTTTTGCAGCAAAGATCGTCAAAAAGCAGTACAGACGTAGCAGAGACCTTTACAATGTCAAGTTTGACCTGAGGTCTAAACCAATTGATATCAAATTGAAGACAAAGTTTGACAATCGTAACATGAAGACAATTGCTACGGATATTGATATGACTTATGTTATTCGCCGAGTTGCCAGAGACAACATCAAATTGGTGTCAAAGGTCACCAATCTAAGCAGCGAGTCACTGACTAAAGCCAAAATGTCACTGTGAGTACACTTGTTTATGTACAAACAACTAGAATTACTTTCTCATTTTAGTATAGTCTAGTTTGCCTACCCCTAATACTGCTTTATTGGGTCAGGCACTCAGTACCCATGGCCGCCTCTAGTGTGACGATTATACTACATAGATAAGGAGTAAAATGTGTTGATTTTGAGCGCACAGATAATACATTTTTGAAGTAGATTAAGGTGTATTTTTAACACTAATAGTAACAGTTTTATTCGATCATCACACTAACCCGAAATAAGCAGTGTTAGATAATGAACATGTATATTTTAGAAATTTTGATAGCTTTACGACCATTTGTTTGACCATTTGTTTATAGTGTCAGACCTGTGTTTCAGAGGTTTAGGGTCTGAATCCCACGCTGGTTGCATCTTTTTGTCCCCTGTTTCATTTGTCATACCAAATGATTCTAAAAAATTACAAAGACGCAATAAAAAATACCAATTATGTTTTTATTTTGTCTTTGCGATTTCTAAATAGAATCATTTGGTTTGAGAAAAAAAATCTAAACTAAATAGTAGGAAAAAATGTACCCAACGTGGGATTCGAACCCTACAAATAAAAGTAGCTTAAAATATAGGATGAAAAATAACCCTCAATACAAATGTTACATGTATAATTAAATATCTTTTTGCGAACTGCTTTTCAGTAATCTGGCATCTAAAAGGTTTCCTGCCTACAATTTCAAGATGATGGGTAACATCAACCACAACAAAAAACACTCAGAGTTCGATACAAATCTATTCTACGGCAAGGACTTCAAAGACACAAGTAAACAAATCAGTTTGGCTGTTGCTATGGATAGAGCTTTTAAAAGCTGGAAACAATCGTCCTTGAAGTTCAACGGCCAATTTAAAAAGGGAGATGTAAGTAAAAAATTTTCCTAAAAGACATACATGTAAGACAGTTATTAAACCTTGATTTGGTAAAAAAAAGTAGACATTTACTTAGCAACTTTCTTCATATTCGATCAACCTGATTTAAATAATGGTTTATATAAGGGGAAACATTTACATACACCATGAACATTTTATATGTGATACTTCTTAACTATTACACTTCAATTCATATGTCATAATTCACCGTGATCTATAAACTATCGATTAGCTTAGCACTTGTGGGAAAGCTGAATTGTCTTTGCTTTTCATTAGGTTTGTTTAAAGACTAGGATCTCCTTCTGATAATGATGGCTAATCAAATATTAGTACAGTTTGTACAGTGACATTACTTCTTTTTAAGAAAGAAATATAATATTAGTTTACCATAGTTATATCATAGTAAGAATTCGATGTGCTTTTGCAAGAAATAGTATATTATAAATGTATTCCACTGTTTATCTTACCACACACTTGTTAAATTTCAGGACCTCAAACTTGTAAGCAAGATAAGCCACGCACACACCAGCTCCTCTCTAGACAACTCTTTGACATTCCGTCTAAACGGAGATGCTGTATCTTCTAGTCTGACATGGAAGGATGCTTCTAAGACGCTCAAACATGTTGAAGGAAATCTTGAAGTAACAATTCCCGGTAAAACACTTGCCTTATCACAGACAATCATTGAAGATAAACCGAATCACTTCGTCAGTACGATGAATGCACAGATGGGCAAATCGAAGAATAGTATCATCACCAAATGGGAGAAACCTTCACAGAATGAACTGTCTTTGTCTTCAGAAATGAAGTTAGCTGATATGGACCCAATGTACGTTTTCACCAGCTATAACCTGTCACCCTCACTTTACAAAGTCCATGCTTCAGTTTCAAACGGAAAGTCAAATTACAGTACAACATCGTCTCTAGAGTTCCCTACCGGCAAAATTATGAAACTTTCAGCAGATGTTGAAAGCCCAACAAGACGAGTTGTCGCGAACTTTGAAGGGAAGGAAGAAGGACAGAGACTTATCTCCCAGGCTGATTTAAGATGGAACGCAGATCGAGATGACAGCCAACGTGTTATTCTCAGTGGAAACTTATATTCGCCAAGCCTGAGTAATATCGATGGCTCTATTGCTGTCCAACACCCCGCTACTTCATTCGGTATCAATTTGAAACACACTGCTGGCTCTAAATACGCATCTAAACTTGAAGTACAAGTCGACAATAGCCAATTCTTCTTGATCGATACAACATTCGGGTCCTATACACAAAGGAAGGGGAAAGAAATTGTTGGCACCATCGAATTGAAAACGCCAATGAAAAATTTGAAATCCTTGACCATTGATGTTAATCACGGCATTGAAGATTCGAAATATGAGACCAAGCTTGATGTTAAATGGAATCCAAAGAATGTTTTATCTTCAACACTTACCATAAAACGACCATTATCGCCAGGATCATTAAACGTCGAGCTCATTGCCAAAACTCCTTTCAAGCAAATGAAAACAATCCACGTTTCAATGACGAACCGATTTGAAAACGGCTTGTTTAACGTCGCCAAGTTCAATTGGAACAAACAATCAGTCCAGATAGACCTTACATTGACAAACAAAGGTACTGACAGAAAGGTTGATGTCCAAGGACAAATTGACTTGAAAACATCTTTCCGCAGCATGAGAGTTGGCTCTATAAAGATAGCTCATTCCAGCGCCAAAGGAACATACAAAACAGAGGCCAGTGCCCGACTGAATAAGAAAGAGTATGGTATCGAAAGTACCGTGAGCCATAGAATGAATGGATGGAATATTAATAACAATGGTAAAGTTCTGATTACAACTCCAGAAGATCAGCTATCCACGACCTGGGACCATAAAAATACACTTAATGAAATTACAACCACCTCTGATATAGGATTTGGCAATAAGAAGGCATCATTGAAGTACAATGCTGTACAAGACTTTGGCAGTAATAATGGAAGATTGTCATCAGCTTTAGAAATCACATCGTCGTTTTCCAACATCAAGGACATCGTATTCCAGGTGAACCACGAACACAAAGAAGGATACATCGTAAGCAATTACAAGGTTGAAAGTGGCAGGGAACAGATTGCATTTGCAACTGCCAAATATCTTCGGGAAAATGGAGAAGTAAAGTCAAGCTTGTCGATGTCAAATCCCATTTATGATGGAGACATGTCCGTAAAGTTGAATTCAGTTTATGATAGATACCCCATGAATGCACATCTTGAATTAGAGTTGACACCACTTCAAATTACAACAATCGACGCATCGCTTGACAAAGATAGACGTGGAAATACAGATATGTCAGTTGGATTTTCAACCCCAGCATATGATCCAATCACTTTGAAAGGAAGCCGACTTGTCAAATCTTCTGGCGTTGAGTCATCCCTTTCTCTTGAGTACGCACCAAACAAGGTAATCAGTTTGAAAACCACACACAATCTTGGAAGTGCAAAGGCTTTCAAAGCAAAGTTTACGTCACCATTTACAAAAGTATATGTTGGAGATTTGAAATTCACTCTTCTGTCTGATTCTTTCGAGTCTTCTGGAAGTATTGAAGCAGAGCCGTTCGTCCCTAAAGTAACAACAGAAGTAACAGCTGATGTAAGGAATGGTGTAAAAGGAAATTTGAAGATTGCTTCCAACTCTTATTACAGCACTGCTTCTATTTCAAGCGAAATGGTCAATGGCGAAAGAAAATCTATCGCCACCGTAGAGTACCAACCAGGCAAAACTATACAATTAACGAGTGAATACAAATTAGACAGAACAAATGATCTGAAATTATTTGTTGAAGTCCAGACGCCATTCTCATACATGCCCTATTCTGCCTTGCGATTCTTACACCGAGGTGACTCAAGAGAATTCAACAACCTCGTCGAAATCGACTGCGCCAAGGATGAGAAAATGTCTGCTACCACAATGTATTCAACAAGGAACGGTTACGCAGGAACCATGACTCTTAAATCGCCGTGGTCAGAACCCTTGATTGGAGGTTTTAGTCATTCTGGTTCTTTGGAAAACTTTGATTCTCATATTGAAGTGACCAAGGGATCAAAATACTCCGCAGACCTGTCCCATAAAGGAAATCTTCGAAGCTTCGCTTCAGAACTGAAATTCTCAAACGGCAAGGACGACCTGAAGGGTAACGCACGATTTGGATATGAACCGAAGCTTACTACTGAATTAAGAATTGAAACACCATTCCAAAATTGGGAGGAAATGCGCCTTTCATATTCACTTGATGGTACTCTAAGAAGTTTTACACAAGAAGCAGAGTTGCTCATTCCAATATTCGGAACTTTCAAAGGCGACACAGACATGAAATTTGAAGATTCGATATCTATGTCATTGAATTTGAAAACACCAGTTAAAGGATACAGGGCAATGTCAGCTTCACTGTCCCATATTGGAAATTTTGGAAAGTTTGAATCACAAGCTAATATTAAGAATGGACGAACAACATATGGCGGTATAATCAAATTCGGTTTGACACCAGCGATTACATTAGATATTTCCTTGGAAACACCACACACCGAATTGAAACAGGGTAAGATTTCCATCTCGATAGATGGACAACCAAGAAATTTCAAATCTAATGTTGAACTCCAGATCAACAAAGATATTTCATCAATTGACCTTGACTTTACATTGAAACGCAAGTTAGATATAGACCTGGCTATTAGAAGTCCATACATGGATCCAGTGAAAGCTTCTATCGACCACTGGGGTAGCATGAAAAAATTCAACACAAAACTGCGTCTCCGATCTGGTAAAAACAAAGTGATATCCGACATTCGATTCCAAGTAAGTCCTTCATTAAACACTTTCGTGTCACTAAAAACACCTTTCCGTATGTTTAAAAACCACGAGTTTTCCCTGAAGCACGCAGGAAATATGAACGGCTTTAAATGTAATATGGACTACAGATTCAACAACTTGAAATACGACGGCGATTTAACATTCCAGAACAACAACTTGCTGCGAGGAGAGCTTAACTTCAAGGGATCTAACATTAAACCGATCAAAGCAACTGTCAGTCATGACGGACCTATCCATAATTTCAAGACATCTGCCGAGGTAGGAATGGGCAAGAAAATTGCAAACATGGCTGTTATGCTTAAGGCAGTTGACGGTCTTAAAACTAACGTCAAACTTCAAACGCCATTAAAGGGTTATGAAACCATGCAAGCCTCTTATACACATACTGGCCAAGTTACTAATTTCAAATGCAATGGAGAAGCATCTTTGAACAAAATGGTGTCCAACTTTGATCTTGTTTTCGACATCTTTGATGATATTACAGTATCTTTGAACATGAAAACACCATTTGAAGGATTGAATGATGTAACAACGTCCTTTACACACTCAGGAAATTTGAGAAATTTCAACTCTGGAATTATTTTGAGAAAAGATGGTAAACAAATAGATGGTAGCGCCAGATTTTCAAATCTCCAAAAGATGACTGGAGGCATTTCACTTCGCTCTAATTTAGCCGACATATCTAATACCGAATTAAACTTCGAACATGGTGGAAGTCTTCGACGATTCAAAACTCATGCCGATTTGACATTCCGACAACAGAGATCCGAGTTCGATGTTTCATTCGATGGAACAGATGGCTATGAAGGAAAAGCAACACTGGCTTCCCCTTACAAAAATGTAGACATAGTATTCGAACATAAACCAACGGAATCATCGCTTGCTTCAAGTGCAGAAATGACAATCGATAGAGTCAAGATGGGCGACCTGAAAATAGACATAGTCACTGATCCTACTGTTAGTGCGTCAATGACTTTAAAAACACCCGTGAAAGGATTTGAACTCACCGAATTTACATTAAGTCATGACGGTCATTCTGCCAATTTTAGATCTCAAGCAGGATTAGTAATGTTTGGTCAGAATGGAAACGCGGAATTAACGCTTGAAACTATCCCAAATCTGCAAGGACGATTGGTGATTGAGTCATCACTGTTTAAAAGGTCTGAAATGACTGTGTCTCACATCGCAGATAAGGGCAGTTTCCAGTCTTCGATGGAATCCTTATATGACAGAAAAAGCCAACTTTTACTTGGATTGAACTTCAACAGAAAAGGTCCCATTGCAGGTTCCTTCAAACTTACTTCACCACACATGAAAAATGTCAAAGCATCTTTCGAACATGAAGGTGAGCTTTCAAACTTCAAAACAGGTGCAGAGGTTAAATTTGCTGGGAAGAGTGCGGATATTGATGTTGTTTTCAATACGGATCGTGACATTAAAGGTACCCTTACCCTCAACACACCATTGACAAAGAAACTCCAAATCAATATCGCGTCTGAGGGACAACTACAGAACGCTAGAAGTTCGTTTGACGTGCTGTATGGAGCAGAATCAAAATTAAGAATGAACTCTAATTGGGACATCAGATCGGATATTGACGGCCAGGTTTCCATTCAGACGCCTTTTGTTGGCCTTAGAGAATTATCAGCCGAGCTTAAACATGTCGGAAATTTGGAAAACTTTGAAACTGAAGCAAAACTTTCATTGGTTGATCAAACCATACAGACCACTGTTAAATATAGCCCAATGAGTGGTGGAGTCGTTATCAATGCACCGTTTATGAGAAAATTCGACGCTAACTACAATTTCAGAGGTCAATTAAAGAATCATGTTGCCAATGTAAAGATGACATACGGACAAGAAGATATTATTGATGTGACATCGACGATGGTCTCCTCCAGAAATAACATCAAAAGCGACATGAACATCAAATCAATAATTACTCTTCCAGTATCAACACGTGTTTCTATCGCTGGTAACTCTTTTAACCGATTCTCTATCGAGTCGTTCGTTCTTGTTGAGAATGACAAATATGAAGCAGACTTATCGTACAGCAAAACAGATGACATTTCCATGTCAATTGGTTTAAGATTTCCAAGCACCCTTCCAGTTTCTGCTCAATTTGACTTGAAACAGAGTATGCCAAGAATTACAGAGTTGGTTCTCTCGGTCACCATCGACTCTGTCGAGCATAAAGCGGAAATGTCTTTAAACAGGAACAGCGAAATTCTTGGCAAAGTTGATATACAGTCTCCATCAGTTATACCAGTATCAGGCCTCGTTAAAATTAACCCAGATAGCGCACGATTCGGGGCTAATGCTGACGTAAAAATTGGCTCTGACAGACACACAATCGCCATGCAGGTCAACAGATTGAGAGGAATAGATGGCAGTTTCAGTTTGTCATCACCATTAATAATTCCAGTCAGCGGAAATATGGTTGTTAATGGGAAACTGACTAACTTCAAGTCAAATGCCAAGCTCACATACGGTACAAAAACCTTTACAAGCAATATGGATTTCTCAAACGAACAGACGATTAAAGGTTCCATCAACGTCGATCCTCTTTTCAGTCTTGGAAATGTTGAAGCATCTTTCGAACACACAGGATCGTCAACAAACTTTAGAAGTCATGTTGAAGCATCAACCAATCAAAACAGAGTGTTCAACGCAGACGCGTCATTGAATGTTGAGACAGCATTGACAGGCAAGGTTGGCATTTCAATGTTCGACCAATCAGGAAGTGCATCCTTTGATCACACAGGACCTCTTTCCTCATTTACAAATGTCGTTGTCGTAGAGTACAATTCAGAAAATGTTCTTGATTCATCGATTGCCTTCTCCAAATCTCCTATTAGCCTAGACTTGACAGTCAAAACACCAGTTTATGATCCTATTTCTGCAAAGTTTCAACATACAGGAGACAAGCTTAACTTCAATAATCACGCAGAGCTCATTGTTGCTGGACAGACAACAGAACTTGATATGACATGTAACTTTGCATCGAAACTTGAAGCCCGTATTACAGCAAACAGTCCGTTTTTCCCATCAATCAGCACTGGATTTGACATTACTAGCAGGAAAGGAGTGAAATCGATGGTAGACTTTGCATTTGGACAGGCCAAATACGCAATAGAGAGCTCAATCAGTGCTGCTAATAACGATATTGATGCAGAAATTAGTTTGTCGACGCCCATTCAAGGTTACAGAAAGGTTGTTGCAACACTTGTACACAAAGGTGTATTTCCAGAACTGAATTCCGTCTTCACACTGAAAACTGGTAGGAGAACACTTGTGTCTAACAACATTATCTTATCCACCATGAAAGGCATTTCATTACGAGTATCCACACAAACAGTCTACACACCGAGTCTACAAATAAATGTTGAACATACAGGAGAATTTAGACAGTTTAATACAAACGCTGAGATAAGAGTAAACGGACAACCTATCAACACAGCCATTACGTTTAAAAAGGAACCTACCACAGAGGGAAGTATTTCGCTTTCGACTCCCTACACACAAGATATGTCTGGAACATTTAAATTTGATTTGAACACACCATCAGCAGAATTCATGAGCCAATATGGTTCAAGATCTGTATCTGGATTTGCAGAAAGTACATCAAGGAACAATCAGCTTGCCATTAATGCTGGACTTAAGACCCCTTTCAATGGATACGAAGATGTGAAGGGGTCAATGAGTTACAGAAATATCAACAAGGGATTGGAACTGAAGGCAGAGTTAGAAATGGACCCTTCTCGAAAATTTGAATTTGAAACATCATCTAGATGGGGATCAACACCTAGCGGTTCTATAACAATTAAAACACCATTCAAAAGTCTTCGACATGCAAGTACAGATGTCAAAATAGATGGCGTGTTTCCAAATGTTAGATCTGAAATGAATATTTACAATGCAAACGAGAAATATTCGTTGATAACAGATCTTAAACACGGTCAATCAACATCTGCAGAAATGAAATTGGAAACCCCATTTGCCGGATATGAATCAACTGGCTTTGAATTCAGTCTTGCTGGACCGTTTAGCGATGTTGTAGCTAAAACAAAAGTCTTGTTGCCATATGACAAAGTTGTCGACGCAGATATTACTAACGTAATGACGCCTGGAAGACTAGAAACTAGAGCTTCTCTTACAACGCCGTACACTGAAGATATAACATTCGAAATTGATCACAGAGGTCAACCAACAAGCTTCATAAACAACGTTGTCTGCACATTTGGCAATGGAAACTCGTTGAAATCCGTCACTAACTTCAACCTAGAAGACCTGAAATTTGACGCTGACACAACATTAACTTCAATTATCAATGGACGATCTGACGAACAAAAGGCAAACTTTAAGTACATCATAGGGGAATTCTCCCAGGCATCAGGTTCAATCAAGATCTTAAAGAGTGTATATTCCTTTGAATCAAACCTCCAGCTTGGAGACGATGTAACCGCCGCTATTTCTCTTAAAACTCCGTTTGCCAATGCACGGGATCTGGGACTAACAGTCACCCATTCCGGTAATTCAAGAAGATTTGTCTCCAAGGCTTCCGTCCAAATGGCTCCTGGAAAAACAATCGACGGAACAGTCGAGTACGTAAAATACGGCTGGAGACGACTACAAACTTCTCTGGAAATTCAAACGCCATTTGAAGGATTTGAAAACTCTAAGGTATCATACACACACTCTGCTTCTGTTGACAGCTTTGAGTGTGACGGCGCTGTTTCCGTAATGGATACAGATCTATCAGGAAACTTGAAGGCTTCTAGATCACCATTGTCTTTAAATGTTCAATTGAATACACCATTTGAAAACTTTGAACGAATTGGAACTGATATGAAGCTTAACTATGGCTCCATTTTCTTCAGCGGAGACGCAAGTGTAACCTATATGAAAGGTAATACAATTACCGTAATTTCAAGAATGGACATGAACTCATCACCCAAATCGATGTCCCTCCGTTTGACAACACCGTTCCAGACCTTCAATGGTGCAGACTTGTCTTTTACACACAATGGTGGACTAAGCGGATTTCAGTCAACAGCGTCAGTGTCAGCTCCTTTCATCAACACTATTCGCGCAGAAGCTGAAGGTCAGATGACTTCCATTTCTAATATGGCTGGTACAATAACTATTACGTCGCAGATTCAAAACTTCGAGAACTTGAAATTTAGCTTGAAAAATTCTGCAATTCGCGCGAGAGTAAACAGCAAAATCGAAGCATCATGGGCCCCAAATAAAGCAATTGTCTTCGATGGATCATTTAGAGATTCTAAAACAGCTATGAGCGCCGATGTTACCGTCTCCACACCATTTAGAGCTTTCAGACAATACCGATTGAAGTCAGAAACAACTACTCGTAATGACAAATATTCACATTCATTCTACTCCAATCTTGATGGAAAAACCCATGTAGATATGGACCTAAACTTGGATCTCGGATCTCAAAAATCATTAGCTTTGACAACGAAATATCCAATGGAAATGCAGGCAGCTTTACAGGGAGAAAGAAGATACAATAAATACATAGGCGGTGTTGTAGTATCTATGGCTGGTGATGCTGTAAAACTCGATTCTACATTTGACATGGATTCACAGAAGTTAACTGCTTCCTACAAGTGCCCGAGAAACGAAATTACCCTTGAATCTACCTTCAACACTGTCAATCCAACTGCAGAACTGATCGTGAATGGTGATCGTTATGGTTATGATATTCTGAATGACAACAACGACATGAGGATGAAGACTGTTCTTCCATCTAGAAGCTTTTTGACCAGCTTATCAAGAAAATACAGAACGACTGAAGGGGCTTTTATGTGGGATGCCGACAGAGACGAAACAAAGAAAGTTGGTTTTAGATCAATTATGTCCTCAACATCCGATTCTGTGAAAGCTGATGTGACGTTAATGATGCCATCTCTTGGAAAGGTAAGATTGGTTTATTTTTTCTTATTTAGAAATTCATTTGTGGAAGGAAACTTGGTCGATATAATCAGATTGGAGATTCACTAGATACAAATTAATTCTAAATTCGGCAAAGTAAAATATAAACAAATTTCAATCGTTTTAGCAAAGGATGGCCAGATAGAAAATTCTTTAAACAATAGTAAAATAAACAATAAAGAGACAAGGAAGGTTTAATATAACTTTATATAGACTAAATTAATGGAAAAGACTGTACATTTCTGACATATCAGAACAGACACATTAATATTTTCTAAGTGTATACGTGTTTCCTATAATTTCATTTATGTTTCCTTTCTTTCCAATTAACTAGGATGTCCAAGTTGACTCGGAGATGATCTTGAACCGAGGACGTATCATTTTCGACGGGAAAACCGAACTATCTTACTCTCAGGATATCAGAAAGAAGTTAACAATCACATCCCGCCTGACTGATGTCTCAGACAGTTGGTCCACAAAGAACTACAGTTTCTCTCTGGGTATTAGTCATCCCTACACAAGTGTCGGTGTGAATGTCAACTCTCATGTCGCTAAATCTGACAGTAAATATACAGGAGGTCTCGGCTTGGAATACATGACAGTAAATCGTGAAACCAAAACATTCTCCATCAATGGTCAACTCGACAAAATGCGCAAAACTGCCGACCTCCAGGTGAGGATCTTTTTAGCATTTATACAAGGCATATAATTTATTTTTGTATGAGACCATTAACTATTTTCTAGTTACTTGTAATTTCTATCATTTTATAATGTCTGCATAATTTAAGGTGCGAATTTCCAAAATTTATTTTTTCAATCTTCAAACAGAGTAATTATCATAACTAAAACATTTTAATTATTTTTTTTTTCTTCAACAATTGAATGAATATCTAGAATATATTTATATTGTGCTGCAAGTGTATCCTTTAACCCGAAGTCAAAATAAGATAAATGCCAAAGAATTTTGACTTAAACGTATTTGTTTTACAGATCGTCTCTCCCGTAAAGTCTGTTGCTGTTTCTGGGGCTGCTAGCACAGATTCTCCTTTCGTCTTGGCTCTTTCAAACACATACGACAACAAGCAACCTCTTCTTACCAGGTTCTCAATCGAGCCAAAGAAGAGAAGCATCTCTTTCGAAATGAACTACGATCTAGGTAAATAAAACCACAAATCAAAAACATTTTTCCGAAATAATATTGCTGCATTTGATATTCTTATGTACAATGCAAATACAATCTTTACCAGATTCCATGCAATCGTAATTCATTCAGTGTATAGCCTAGATATTCATACTAACGACTATTTATGGTGTAAAATTTATAATGACCGCAACTGTAGAAGTCATAGATACCTTAGCAAATGTAATAATTACCTGCTTTTGTTCAGATAACCCATCCAGCCAGTTCCACGTAGTTGCCAAGTACGTTAACAGTAGTGCAGTGTCAGCCGAGATGTTCCACGTGGTAAACAGACAGAAGATCACCGACATGTTGACGACAATGAGACTCAACAACTCCCATCTTCTTCATAGCCGTATTCACTGGAGGCCAACCATGATGAAAGAGTTCATGGTAACTAGACTTTCCTCTCAACTCTCATTCTCGATTCAGAATATATCGTGTCTGTAAAGGAAATTGGTCAATGATCAGTAAATATCGCTCTTTTTAACAGTCTTCATATAGAATTTAAGTCTATAGATAGTATGAAGCCTATCAAACAAGACACATTGACCTTCATTAACAGATGATCTAATTTGATATTCCATGTAGGTATTATCATAATATCTCAAAATGTGTACATAACGACTACAGTCTTACCATCTTCATTAATAATTTGGCAACATTTAATAGATTATTCAAGCGATGTTCTGTTATATTATAGGATCACCTAAACAGGAAGGGGGTTTCATACGAGAAAAGGATTTCCAACGTGGCAAGGCGTGTATCAACTGACGTAGATTACGAACTGATCCAGAAATACAACCTCATTTCAAGAGAAATGGCTGACGAAATTGACTTTGATACATTGAGAACAATGTATGAGGCTAATGATTATTACATTAAGGACGCCACCGATGTAATTGTATCTACAATGGATGAAATGCGGTAAGTCTGCTTATAGACGTTGAGATATGTCGGGTCTCATAAAACATCTTTTAGTAAACTAAGGCACAGGAATCATCCCTGAACATAGTGGCAGTCCAAACATACATACAAGGAGTAAGATATTTCAATTATAGTTTGGTCTCATTTTTTTCCTTTGTCATTGAGGGCAGTTAAGCCATTCTTTGTTGTTAATGTAACGCTGTTGACTTTATCAAAAACATAATGAATTTTTACAAAAGAAAAAAAACGAAAAAACAACAACAACACGTTAAATAGAACTGATATCTTAATCATCATACATTAAGCATGCATCATGCAGTATTAAAAAGGATTTACTTTTAATCCGACATACTTTCTGCTCTCTGCTTTTTTTTAAGTTGGTTATAAGCAACGGAGAGGCGGCTTTCAATAAATTATCAGTCACATATTTGCGTATCTTTTAATCTTAAAAAGATATCAATTCTTATTTAGATTCGCTGCTAGAGACGCCTCCTACCAAATGATGAATAATGTTCCAGACATGGGCGTTATGCGACTGTCTAAACAAATGGCACAGGTAAGCACAAATTAAGTCTGTGAAAACTATTTAGACACCAAATTGTGTATTATGCAAAACTCCTTATAACAAATATATTTATAAGTAAGATCTTCAAGTTACTGACGGTTTATCAATCGCAGTAGAACACGTATCCAAACGGTTCTTCATTTGATAATTTGATAGAAGGTTTCTCACAAAACATTTATTCCTTTTTTTCTTTAACTTAAATATTTCGACATATATTTTTTCTCTCTTTACAGTCGTTATTTTACTGATATGTGGAGTTAAACAATAATTTCTTACTTTCAGATGGCTGCTGATAATTACAACAACGGCGTAGTTTATGTTTCAAATTCAGCTAACTCAATATACAATGCAGGTAAGCTTGTTTGTTGATAGCGAATGAAGTGATGTGAACGGGAAGTGCTTAAACTGATGTCGAACGTTTTAAATCATTCGATTGGAAAACTTGGCGTAAACAAATAAAAGGGCCCTGTTTAAACGACAAAACTCCCTTGAACATACATGTGAATCTCCGATTATAAGTTCGTCAAAGATCCCAATTTCTTTATTAAAAACAACAACAAAAACACTTTACTTATGAAACTTTTGCTTTAGTAAGTGTTCATAGACAAAGATAACTTGAAACTTTATTCAAAACACGAAAGAACTTTATTTCAGACTTTATTAGATCTACCAATTAATCAAAATGCATACACTAATAAAAAATCATTACTTTAACATTTCTTTGTATTAAATAATTCCTTTCTGTTACAGGACTCGTCCGAAATTTGACACAAAGAGTACCCGACCTCAATCTAGAGCAGAGATACAGTGATTATTTGAACTACATGTACAATCTGAAGTCCATTCCCCAGAAATACATGGGAGACAGATACGTCCCAGCAATGAAAGATGCTGTTGCTCTGATCAATTCCAGAGTAAATGGAGAAGCTATGCAACAAGTAAGCGAGTTTATAGAACAAATTAAGATACATACAATCGGGCATACATACGAGTAATTATTATAAGTAATCATGTTGAATACGTGAATAAGAAGTATATAATTTATGAAGATTTTTGGCATTATGTTCCTTGATCATGTTTGTTATGTTTTGACGTTCTTGAAAAGTTATGTTTTCAAACCTTTAATACATATTTGATTCACATGCAATTCTGCTTGCCTTTCGTGCATGAACTTTGTTTTAATAAACTTAAACATTATTTCAGGGAAAGAATGCCTACAAATACTGGGAGATCAGCGAGAACGCACAGATGATTGTGGATGCTATTGTCGACTGGGTAAAAGAAGAACTAGCTACAGAAATCTCAGACATTAAAGCTACTCTTCTCAACTTAAAGAAATCCACAGTTACCGTATATGATCCAGAACACGGTGAAATTCAGATGGAGGTCCGTCTGCCCTTCCCAGTAAAATCTCTAGACACCATTCCTGTGGTTGACGTGACACCTCTATTTACAAAATGCAAGGGTTACTCCCGATACATGCCCACCATCTCTGTACCATCGGTAGACACAAGCTCACTGCTGCCACCATTTGATGGTAAGTTACAGCCTATAGTGTTAGTATTTCTACCATACTGTACAAACTCTTAAATGAAGTGCGCACTTTGCAAGCTATTGTCAGAAAGATTCATATATTCAATCTATCTTAATTCGCTTATTTAAGAATAGATCTATTAATAGACCAATTCAGCATGTTATTATTGCTTGCCGATATTGAATTAGTAAAACAATGTGTAACAGCCTTAGAACATTAACAAACTTTATTACAATCGATTTGTCTGAGTAAATGCAAATAACCTGAAGAACATCCTTGTTTGTGTTATTAATAACGCCTAGATATACACATGTTTCTTTCTCTGTTCACCAGGTCACGCATCAATCCAAGGAGACAGAATTACAACATTCGACGGTTTGTCATACTACATGAACAAGAGATGTACTTTCCTTCTTGCACGTGACTTTGTCGACGGAAACTTCTCCGCCATCTTGAACAACAACGAGAATGGCAAGAGTGTCATTGTATTGACCAGAGGAATGTCAATTGAAATCAACTCTAATGGAACTGTAAGTCTATTCTTATTTACCTATTATCTTTATTTTTCCCAATATGCTTTAGATTACTTTGTTGAGTTTAGCAAGAAAATACTAAACTTCGTGCCAACAAACAAATAAACAAACAAACACACTAACTAATACCAAACAACATACAAAAGAATGACATATTTACTATGTATAGTCCACGATGCTTTATATTGAAACTATCATCAATATAATTAACTCTTCCAGGTCCTTGTAAATGGTGCACCAATCCGTTCTGGACAAACAATAAACGGAATCTCAATCCAGACTGGTGAAGGACGCGCGAGAGTTAATGGTGCCGATAGCTTCGACATTTCGTACAACAAGGACTTCGATCTCTTCTCTTTCCGACTCAATGGCTGGTACTACGGAAAAGTGGGCGGTCTCTTTGGTACCTATGACAACGAACCTAGCAACGACCTTATGACGTCATACGGCAAACACATCAGCAACTCTGATAGATTTGCATCAACCTGGGACGTCGGAACTTCCAAATGCCGTTAAAAGACTTATTCCCGAACATGGACACTTACAACCCAACCGACCGAACGCAAACTAAAGGAAAACAAACAAATGATTGAAAATATGATTGTTTAATTGATTAATCCGTTGCATAATGACATTGTTCTTTCTTTTATTCCTTTAAGAATATACGTTTACATTATTTTTATTCTAAAATGCAAACTTATTAACTGTAAGTCGTCATTAGGTTTTGTACTAAAAGTAATCAATTTTATACATATTCATGGTTTTATTCTAAAAAGAAAATGAGCTGTTTTGTTTTACGAGTTATAATGACGTTTGTATCGTACTTTATGCTATAACTAGTGAAGATAGATTAGAATCCCATCAGAAATCTGAAAGTTTTACCATTGTTCTCACAAATGATTCAGAATAAAGAATTAAAGCATCATTATGATCTCTTTCCTTTATTGACAGTTCATTTGGAAAAAAATGGATTCAAACTGTCCCATTTTTCTTGTACTACATCTTCAATCCTTTCCCAAACAACAAAAAACAGGATGTTCTAATTCGAAAGCTACTGCAGACAATAAAATGCATGTTAATAAAGATCGGATTAGTGTAAAATATTGTATAGAATATATTGAGACAAAAGGAGAAAATGCTGGTTATCAGTATTTTCTTCTTCTGCCTCAATATTTCCCCAAACCCTTTCAATTGGGGACGATTTGTTTGGGAAAGAGTTAAGGGGCGCAAATTTTTTTGGGGAAATTCTAGAAAGCACCAAAAGAACGCAAAACCGTGATGCGCTGTCTAGTTAACGCTTTCCCTAATGGCATTTTAGACCGCTTCAATTTGAAAGATGTAATTTTGTGTTGATAAAGATTCCTTTGGTGTATACGGGAAGAACAGAAAATATTGATGCAAAATGAGTAGATCTAGATGCTGATCATCAGCATTTTTTCCATTTGCCTTAAAAATTTCACAAGCGTTGTCTACATAGTGACAGGAAAAGCGGGGTCTGATTTGGGAAATGGTTAAATGCTCCAGTAATTTTATAATAGATCTCAATTCGGCTCTATGGGGAATCGCCTGACGAAACAACAACAACAACATCAAAAACAACAAAAACAAATAAACAACATCTTCATCATCATAAAAAAAACTCATTAATTTCTGGATATGTGATCACTTTGAAAATGATTTGAAGCAGAGAAAACGGGGAGATCTTTTAAACAGCACATGATAAACAATTGTAACAATTTTACCCCACTTGCCTAAGACTTAATTATACATATCGTCGTTGTAAATGCAAAAGCTCGTATCTCGTTTTCGGAAAATTTTAAATGGGAGAGAATGAAGTGTAATAACTTTTCCCAAACTGAAATGTTTTACTTGGAATTTGGAAATATTGTTCGTATATAATGTATCATTGATACTGATCGGTAAAAACATCTCAAAACCTGCAAGAATTGTCTAAATTGGACACACAAGTTTGTACTTTGAAAATCGCTAGAACCGACATACGAGGTTTTGCATTTACACCGACGATATAGGTATGTTTTAAAAATTATCGCTCATCGCTGACGTGTTTCAAACTTCTCTGCTTCAAAACAAATTTGAAAGGTCACGTATTGATAGAAATATAACAGATTTTCTGCAGTTGTTCTTGTTTAGACTTAATTATAGGTATGTTATAAAAATCATCGCACATCGCTGACGTGTTTCCACCGTCTCTGCTTCAAACCAAATTTAAAAGGTCACGTATTGATAGAACTATTAACCCATTACCACACAAAGACTCTTTTTGACTCCCTATAAGATAATGGCTTTGGAAAACATTTTGGAAAATGAAGAAATTGCTTGTAACAAGCAATTTCTTCATTTCCCACAATATTTTCTACTCGAAAAGACCAAAAAGGTTTAAATTTCATTGACTTAAAATTGTCGTCTGCAACGTCTTTGAATTTGGACCAGTCTAAAATGTTGTTGTTTGGTAATGGGTTAAAGATTTTTCTGCAGTTGTCTTTGTTTGATTCGTCGCCATGTCTGCCGTCAATAGAAATAAAAAAGATAGTCTCTTGTGGTTGGCAACCGTCGACATCGATTCTTTATTTGTCACACGGATGTCAATAAATGTGATTCATTTGTGGGAAAAGGAACCATCTAGGAAACTCTTACCGGAGACTACCCGTAATGTCGCAATTTTTAGATTCATAAAACATCGTTTTTATGAGGCGCGTCGTTTCGTGTCCTAACCTAATCGGGCGCGGTCATAAACATTCGGCGGTGGAGAGTCCCACCGCCGAATGTTTTCGATCGCACTTGAATAATTCTGACTGCGTGCGAATCACATTAGGGGTGAATACCTTAAAACATAATTATCAAAAACAGATGGGACCCAGTATAGGCCAACCAGATAGCATTTATCCAAATGACCATTTAGTAAAGTAGAAGAAAAGTTCTACTTTCACAAAGTATTTATAAAAAAAGAGAAAAAATAAAGAAAGGAAGAGAACAGTAACTGTTGAGAGGTTTACATCCAACATTTTTAGTCCATGGGCCAGGAGGGCTCACCATGCACCACCCCCCCACCCCACCACCCTTAGGGTAGTCTAGGAGTGGTATAGAAATGTTCATTGGAACCCTGTGAATAAGAATAAAGATGTTAACAGTCGATATCCTGGGATGCACTCGCCATTTTGGATGGCTTTCAAGATGACCGCCATGAAAAAAGACATTTTGACTTGGTATCAAACATCAGCGGCCAAACATTTGTTTTGCGTGGTAAGATGATAAATTAAAGGGTAATATCATAGGCGTCTGATTCTTCTTTTTTACAAAACAACATCATTGAATGAATAATTTTAGTTAAAACATTTTTCAAATTATGAATGAAAAAAGAAATTATTCAAAATTTTAATTTTCCGTATTGTAATTTGTGCGAAAAATTATCTCCCTTGTAAATTACTTGTAAATTACTTCCCTTAGGTCATATTTTATATTCATATGACTGGGGCACTTGATCGGTCACGTGACTAGTGATGTAATTTTCGAAGTAGAATATGACACTGCATTTCAGCAATATAAGTTTGGTTTATTGGGGGTTTACGCCGTTTTCAACTACTATCTTGTAATGAAGTGATCGTACTAGAGTAAACGGAGGACAAGCACGAAATGATTGAAATAATATCATTTTTTTTTTTTTGAAAAATGAAGGAACGAATGGGGTTTTTGTGCAACCTAGAAAACATTGAAAAGAAAATCGCAAAATTTAACATGCTCACCATCACATCACCATTTTGATACGATTTCCTCACTAATTAGCAAAAAGCATGATATCCGATCACTCGATTGTCGATAAATGACGCAAATTCAACCACATATCATTGTGGGACGGACGACTTTTTTTTTAATTCTTTCAATTTTCGCCGTCCAGTGATGGGTTAATAAGATGACACGATGTCGTCGAAAATCTAGTTGATCGTATGACATTGACCAATTTTACATCAGTCAATTACTTTAGACATCATCAAATTTTATTCCATAATCAAGGAAATCAATTCCATTGTTCGTTACTTAGTGTGAAAAACAGATTAGTCAAACGGTCTTAAAAAAGAATTTGATGACTTCTTAAAAATTAGTATTTGATTTTCGGTGACGTTTTCATTTGAATTGACAATTAATCAGGATTTCATTCAACGATATCGCTTTAACCCATTCCATCACAATGACTTCCGCCCTCAAAAAAAGGTTGTAGAAAACATCGTGAGAAATGAAGAAATTGCTTGTCTTGCATTTCCCACAATGTTTTCTACCTCCACCACACACAAAATTAAAAAGAAATAATAACAATAATTCTCTTGAAATTGTTGTCTGCAACACTTTTGATTTCAGACGAGACCAGAGTATTTTTGCCGGTAACATCCCAATTGGTCTACTCCCATTTCGTCTACTGTATTTTAAGTGCATTGAGTCCCAATTCGTCTACTGTCCCAACTTGTCTACTTTCGCGTCAAATCATCAATAAACAACATTATTTTTGTTATAAGAAAAGAAATTAAGTCAATATATTAACAAATGAATTTAAAAATGCAAACATTTTGATAAAAATCATATAATATGATATTGATATACAAAATATGGAATAGTAGACGAAATGGGACTTATGCTCAAAATAGTAGACGAATTGGGAGTAGACGAATTGGGAGTAGACGAAATGGGATTAAACCTTTTTTCCGTTTGGATATGGGTTAATGCTTTCCACAACTACAATGTTTTAGAGGTTTCCAATTTCGAAGCTACAGAAGATCAATTTGATATTGATAAAGAGAGAATTTATTTGCAATATAGCGAGGAGATTCGAATTGTTGAATTAAAACGGGAAAACTATGATCGTTTTATAATTGGTATTCACCGGATCATATGTTTTAGAAAAGGGCAATATAATTTTGAAAACTACTTCCAATAATTGATGTACTGAGTAAAGGGAGCGAATATATACATGTGTTTTATGACATCTTTGACACCCGCGTGTTTATTGACCAGTATCTTACACCCGTTTTTTGTAATTAATCAGCTCATTATGTAATAAGGTGTTTATTTCCAATAAATGTATGTAAAGAAAATCTATTAATGCTATTTTCGATTTTAATCATTTTTCAAAAATGATCCTTTTATTTTCGATGACACAAGGAAACAAAAAAAAAAATTAAATAAATAAACGAATAAAAATAAGAGAGAAAAGGATTAGATGCTGAGGTCACCATTTTCTCCTAACCTTTTAGCAATACTTTGAAATCTCATGATAATTAAAAAATTGCCCAAACAATCTTAATTTAATCGCCTGCAACTCATATTGATACAATATTAAATATATCAAAACTGTTCGATAAATGCCTAAAACGATCTCATGCGCTCTCAACTTTTTCCCAAATAGCACAAATTTAGAGTTCAATTTTAACAGCCGCTGCAGATAACAAAGGGATGATGATAAAATGGGGGTTCTCTATATGTCGCGGAAAATATTGAGACAAAAGGTGATCACGTAGATTATCAGCATTTTCATCTTTGTCTCAATGTTTTTGCCAAGCCTTTTTGAGCGTCAATACTAGGTTTTGTTAAATGAAAAAATTAGGGGAAAACCAACACACATAGATTGTATTTCTCTTCCACTTCATTTTTTTTTCACTCACGAGATAATGGCTTCGGCAAACATCATGGTAAAAGAAGAAATTGATTTAGACAGGCAATTTCTTCCTGTATACAATGTTTTCTACCTAAAGAGACAAAAAGTAAATACCATTCACTTGCAATTTTCGTCTGCAACATCTTTGAATTTAGACCAGCCAATTCTTTGCCTTGGTAGTGGGTTAGATGAAACCCTGGGAATTGAAACAATGCCTGTTTCGAACGATAGAGAATATCGCGTTTTTATTTAGGAGCAGCACTCATGAACACGCAATCTTGATAGTTATGTTTTAGCAATGCATTTGGATAAAAATTTGTTTGTCATAAAAATGTGCATAATCTTTGAATGACCTGACGGTACAAATTAAGTAGAAGTTGTACGGTCCTTGTTCAATCTCAGAATCAACTTTCGTTTTCAATTTGATTTCCTCGGAAAAGCAACTATATACTACATGTGTAATGTTTTATGTGTTACTAAGTTAACATTGCAATCGTAAGTTAGACACAGCAGGATTTTGAAGCGATATTCCCATAAACCTTTATATCAGACCACTCGATTATCGATATATGACGCAGTTGTCAATGTAGACAGGTTCGACTATTTCGTATCCAAGATACAGAATCCAAAGGAAGTAATTGATGCGACATATTTTGTGTATTGGTAAAATCGATAATTTGGCTGCTGGTTTGCAATGCGTTAATGCTTTCCCTCGCGTAATGATTTTTTTTGTATTGTTTTTAAACCATTTCCGAGCGATTTATAAGGATGAACCGCGAACTCGTAATTTTTTTGACATTATCCTTTAAGGATAATTTTCAACACGGGAACACATATCTGACATTTTGCACACTCTATTATCCCTAAAGTATGACCTGTCCTTGAGGGGTGCGTGGTGAGCCCTCCTGGCCAACGGCCTATTAGTAAGACTGGTCACAATTATTGAAATACTGGGGATTTCCTATCGAAACTTTTCAATATTGCAATCTACACGCTTCCCTTACTGGTAAACAGAGAAGAAAGAAATTACTAATAATCACCAAATTCTCCATTAACCTCAAGAGTTTCCATAGCATACATATTTTCTCCCATCGATATCAATTATTTTGTCATTTGCAACAGCTTTCAATTTGGAACAATCTAAAAATGTCGCCATTTGGGAAAGGTTTAAACCATATTCTCGTTTTCATTTTACCAAAATGTTGCCCCTTTTTAAAATTGATGCGGCCAGCGAACGATAGATTCTGTACAGCCTTTGTATAATTAGTATAGGTGTCGATAAATGACCTGGCAGAGCATCTCTAGCTATCAGCTCCCATTTTCCTACTTAATTTCAATGACGAAATTAAATTCGTTTTAAAATAATTTTGATTAACATTTTTGATATTCATTGATTAGGACGGTACTAGAATTTCACTTTGACTTAATACGATAGCGATGTAACGAGTGTAACTATTAAAGAAAGCACGGGATGAGTTGAAAGGGACATAATATTCCAATTTCTTTTTTTTAAAGTACGTCTTGATGCAAAGATTGGTTATTCTAATGCGTAGAAATGCTATCAGTTTTTTTTTTTTTTTTTTTTTTTTTTTTTTTTTTTTTTTTTCGTTATTTATAGGCGAAATACACGCATTTAGAGTTGAGATAGAAATGACAAATTCCACATAAATCTGAACTGTTGTCCACATCAATTTGTTTAATTTTAGCACAAAAATATAATATATTTCTCGTAAACATATCAATATTTTGGCTTGAAATTCTCAGAATTATCATAAGAAAATATGGTCTTACAGATAAATATAAAAGTAAAATTTATGAAAAAATAAATATGAAATGTCACTTTAACTGTTTCTCTCGCTTTTCAGTTTTAACCCATTACCACATAATTTTTATTAACCCTCTTGACACCCTTCAAGTTAAAGGTTTTAGAAAACATTGTGTAAAACAAGCAACTTCTTCATTTCCCACATTATTTTAAACCCACTATGACGAAAAATTTTAAAATTTTATCACATTGGAAATATTGCGTGCAAATTCTTTCATTTTGGACAAGCTTAAAATTTTATCATTTGGTAATGGGGTAATTTATCAAGTTATTTAGGAAACATCGACGAGTTATGTGTTTCATTTGAAGCATGTTCTGTTCGTTACGCTTCTTTACTAACGCGCACATACAAACAATTTATCCCGTTTATAATATTTTCATCTATTATTCCACATGGCCCTCTCGCGTTGAATTCAAATTAAAGATTATAATTTTTATAATTTCAAGTATGTAAACATCCGCTATTTTGTGAATGCTATATAAAAATAATATCTCACTTTTCAAGAAAACCCTCGCAACTGCAGCTTGTTAAGCTGCAGTTACGAGGTTTATCTTGAAAATCAGAGATATTTGTTTTAGTTTGTTCTATTTCACTTTCCACTCATTCTAGCGCTGTATCTGAGAACATAAGCACACAAAAATGACGAGGTATTATTGTGAAAAACTGGTTATCATATTGGCTTTACTGGGACATTGTAGGCCCGAATCTTTACACAACGCACAACCAATGTGTACTTCAAGGTTTGATTTTGAAGAAAAGTTATTACATAAAATGGTGAAGATGGAACATGCTATGGATATATTAAAAGATTTTGTAACAAAACAACTTGCAGATTTGGAATCAGAGAAAAGTGGACTTCTTCGTGAGTTCACAGATCTGAAAGAGTCTGTGAGCAAGATCAACGATGACGTTATGGGGAAAATCACAAACCTTGAATCAAGGTTTGAAGATTTCTCTGAGAATGTCAACAAAACAGTTGAGCAAGCCGCTATTTCTGGAGGAACTAAGGCTAATGATGTCCAAAGTATGTACAATATTTTATATCGCTGCTTTTCAACAAAAACATCGTAACTGCAGCTTGTGTTAAGCCGCAGTTACGAGGTTTTCGTTGAAATGCGACGATATAACTTTGTTCTTACGCCAAAAATACGAGAAGGTGTCAAAAATTATGAGTCCTTCCAGGCCCGCAGGAACAGAGAGATATGGGACTTAGCCCTCCCCCACCCCATTTTTTCCAAAAATGCCGAATTTTCCTTATTTACACTGAATATTTTGGGGAAAATCCATTTCAACCTCCGACCCCTATCCCCAGTTTAAAATTGCTTCCTACGGGCCTGCTCTAATAGAAAGAACCAGGTATTCCATTAACCATTTCCCAAACAAGACCTGGTTTTGACATCTCTAGAAGAAATGGCTTGGGAAAACATTGAGACAAAAGAAGAAACTGCCGATAACCAGCAGTTTCTCCTTTTGCCACAATGTTTTCGTAGCTATATTATACACATTTTCTTCTTTTGATACCAATTATTTTGTCAGCTGCAACTCCTTTCAAATTGGACAGCCCTAAATTTTTGTCGTTAGGGAAAGGGTTAAACTGCTCTATAGTTGCCATAGGTCATAAAATAATTATATTAAGACAGTTCATCCCTGATGCGATTCACGCGACGATGAAACTTTTCGGGAGACGGTGTAAACGTCCGGCGGTAGGAGTTTCCATTGCCGAATGTTTACGACGTCGTCCCAAAAGGTTCGGACACGTAACGACGTCACACGAAATATTCCGACGTCCCGTGCATCTCATTAGGTCTGTATATAATAGAGACGGACTACCTTAATAATAATTATAACTTCTTTTTTTCTTTCCAGACGAACCAATTGTCTTTTCCGTAACACAAGCGGAGCCTTCTCTGAAGAACAGCATCGCTATATTCACAAAAGTCCTGGTCAACGAGGGAAACGCCTACAATCTTCGTTCCGGAAAGTTCCGATGCCCTGTGGACGGAATCTACTCCTTTTCCTTCACCATTAGATCAAGTGATCGAGGATATACTTATTGCAGTATTCGGAAAAATGGATCGCGAATAAACTATGCCATATCGGAGGGTGTTAATGATCTTGGTTCAGTAACGGTGCATGCTAAGCTGAAAACGGGCGACGTTGTTGACGTTGGAAGCTGTTATAACTGGGGAAATTATGCCGGAGACCCAACGAGCTTCTCTGGTTACTTAATGTACCGTCTTTAAATCAGGGACCGCATTCGCCAACTTATCTAAACTGGTTGTATAAAGCAGGATTACATAACAAACAATATGATTGGACGAGACGTATGTCTCGGCCAATCGGATGGGTTGTTGTGTAATTCCAAAGTAGACTTAATGTAGATTTAGAATTAGACTGATTGTTGAATAGCATGCCAGAGCATTGTTAAGCAACATTTCTAAATTGATTGTTTAAAGTAGAATTACATAACAACCCATAGTCTACGGACTATAAATCCTATGATGACTCCTGATGGCATTCTTTGTTAATGCTCGGCATCCATGCTAGAATTGTTCCTTAGACTATTACAAACAAGATAGGGGTGGATGCCCAGCGTGATTTTTCGATTTAAGGTCACAGTGAGGTCAAAGGTCAATGGGTGCAAAAATCAAGAAAAATGGCTTGTAGATAAAGTAGAATTATTTGCGACCGCACTAAATGAAAGCAATGTAAACGAAATCAAATAAATTGAATCAGGAATGAACAGAGGCTCACCCAGAGCCTATATTGTCATTTTCAAATACTATTGTACCATATTTATGCTAAAAAACGCCCAGGCCAATAACAAAATGAAGCACGATACGTAACGAAATTTTGATTGAACTTGAGTAAAAGGTTTAGTTCTTTTATTACACACAAAAAATCCAAGGCATTCCTGTAACTAAAGGTAGTAATGCTAGAAATATTCTAGACTACTTTAATCAAAGTTAGGATGCTTGCTTAGTGTCTGTTTCGAATTCGAGGTCAGAATGAGGTCACAGGTAAATTACGTTCAAGCGTGCGAAACTGACAAATAGCTAAGCAGACAAGTGCAAAATTCATGCTCATTATGACGCAAGCATCAAACTTGGCACATACATTTATAAGACCACACAGTTTAATAAAAACCCATTAGCCACCCAAAAAGTCTAGATGGCCGAAATTTTTCAAGATGGCCGCCATTGCCGTGTGAAAGATACGCTTTTATCATAAAAGCTAATATAATTGGCCGATTTTTCTACTTTTCACAACAAAATGAATGTTTCCAAACATGAGAAAACAGAATTTTAGCATGTTTGTGCACAAAAATTACAAGATGACCACCATTTTCCAAGATGGCAGCCATTGACGGGTGGAAAATACCATTTTAACTATAAAATCTGATATAGTTGGCCGCTTTTTTTTATAACAAAATGTATGTTTTTAAACACAAGATGACATAATTTTTAAATGTTTATGCATACAATTACTATTTTCTATATTGTGAACAAAACTTTTTGGCAAAAAAGAGAATTTGTCAACCTAGAGCCACATTGTTTCTGCCCAGACAATTGAATTAAAATTCATGCAGACTTTCTACTTCAAAACGCAATTTTTTTAACTAAGACCCTTTTAGTTTCTAGTCATGGTTATGGTGAAATATTTCTCAATAGGAAGTGTTATACTTAGTACCAGTTCTATGTTTCCTTTCATTTTGATCAGAAATAATGTGATATAAGACGTATGCTCGTACGCATTTATGCATAAATTATCTAACATTGGTCTCCTTAAATCGTATCGTGCATAGCTCACCACTATGATTTCTTGAAGCGTCAGAATTTACATCTGCACAATCCAGGGATGCGTAGGCTAAGCCTATAGCATCAATCTTTGTATGACTTCTTGTACCCACAATAATTGACGCAAGTTAATCCAAATCCAGACAACATGCTATGTGATTCTTCATTGCTTCCATTCCTATTTAGGAAGGTTTAGTACTTCCATTTTGGGGATAGTTATTTGACCGCAGTGGTACCTTTCCAAAGCTGCACTAGTTGGGGACATTATGTATCATATAGCTTTTTCATGATAAAAAGAAAAGAACTGGGCACCTTGTCCTATATCCGTTAAGCTGAAACAACATCACGGCCAGCGAAAGCACGAAAGACTCTCTCTTTCTTCCCTAAAAACCCAGTGCATTGTATGTGGGGGTGTTTAGCATAAGGTTATACCTTAAACGAAAGCTTCTCAATTCCAATATCATTTAGTCTTTGAAATACACTGGTTATTATCATTAGGACGTCTGTGCTCCTGACTTTGATAATCAAACATATGTATGTTCATGATTACAAGGCGCAATTCCCTCAAGACTTGCTACCTATAACCCTTTCTGCCCCTTTACAGTGACAATATTTTGCCACCACATCGGAACAATCTTCAGCCTGAAAGGTGTTGAAATCAGTCTTGTCGCTGCCTCAACAAAATGTATGCCATACTGAAGGTGGAATGCTTTTGTCAAACACTCTGTATTTGATGTCTTGACCATGCTTTGACCTTTTTTCAGCAGTCAGACTGGTGTATCTGTGTACATCGACAGACCAAATCAGTTAGCCTGTGAATGCCCATGAAGGTTTAACTGATGGAACAGCACATTTGGCTGCATGTTCCCAAATCATTTGGAGGTACGAAGCGGCTATGTGTTTATCACAGCTGATCCATCAACTATGATAGCATAGACTTTTGGTTTTGTATCTGGAGCAGCAATTTATGTTCCTAGAACTGAGGCAAGCTGGAACTTCGTACTGCTGTGAAATATTAATTTCCAACCAAGTACAAATGGAAAAGATTGATTTTCATAATGAGAGAATTCTATGAGGTAGATCCCTCATGATTTGTAAGCTATGAACAAGTTTGAGAAAGACTGACAATTTTATTTTAAAACCCTATAATACTTTTGACCACAAGGAGCTTATTCTGGTTTACCTTATTCAAAAGAAGCCAAGTAGTGACTATTATCTTCAGGTAAAGAGTTAGCAAATCAGAATGTTCTTCTTTAAAAAGATTCCCCATATCATTCATGACAGTGTGCACCTTTCCAAAATTGCTGAAGAGTTGCTGTTTACCCCAAAATGTTTGTTCATGGTATCTTAAATTTCCATTTAAGACTGGTCATAGGGAAGTCGATTTGCTTAGATTGAAAGACCTGAAAGACAGCTGAGTACTTTGAGTGTTCTAAAGATAGAATGCCACTAAGATGAACAGATATCCCAGTTTGATTATCTTCCAATAGAAACTGTAAGAGGAGTTGCGCACCCAAGAAATTGCTGACATACAGATGGATGAGTAGAAAGGCGGACGGACGACTAATTCCATGACATTATTCGACCTTTCGGGTGTCTTATCTTGAGGCGCCTGTGGCACTAGGGCTAAATGTCATTATTTTTCATCGATTGCTTTGTCGTCATATTTATAGGTACCTTTAACTCTTTCCCAAACAACAGAATCTCATAGGGCTCCCATTTGGGTTTGAGTTTATTGGGGGTTTGTGCCATTTGCAACTACCAGGGTCATACCGAGACGGCTGGAGCACCTACCCATGGATTCCTGTTGTTTCTCAAACCAGTATTACCACAACACCCTTTTCGAGCCTCCAGCTGCTCGCCCACTTAGGTTAACGATTCTTCCCATCTGGAGGCTCCTGTAGCCGACGAAACGAATCTTTATGAATACTGAAATGTGTTTGTGTATCATAATTATAGCCAGCATTTTCTTCTTTTGCCTCAATGTTTTCCCAGGCTCTTTCTACTAGGTACGTCAAAACCTGGTCTCGTTTGGGAAAGGGTTAGTGTAATTGTACAGATAACTTGATATCTGGACTGGTCTTGTTCTGGAAACATAAGAAACAAATAAATATAATTCTGCAGTTCCGCTTAAGAGCTATAGGCGTATACGCCTATAGATCAACATCTACGATAGCACTGCTTCAACCACTAGAATGCAGTTGTGTACCAATAGACTTCAGAGAAACCGTTTCAATAGGAAGACTACAAACGATTACAGCGAAATTGCATTCACCGTTCTGTTCTGACCACTGTCATTGACTTATTTTAGCAAAGATAGGTTAATGAGGGCAAACATTCAACGATATAACAAAATTTATGGAAGCGATGCAACTTCTGCGGCCATTCCTGCACAGGAACATATTGCCATTTTAAGTGCAGTTACCTTAGCCTATACTTACAGCAGACGAAATGAAGTGGGATAAGCATAGCATGTTATGAGTACTGGACTCGCTAGATATCATTTGGGAAACTAAACCGAGCTTCAAAATTGAACGGAATTTTGTTTTTCTAACTATGGACCCTGTGGTAGATTTCGCTGCACTACTCAGAACCGTGGTTAAATAAAGATAGACCACGGTAGAACTCGGATAATTTCTTAAATATACAATACAAGTGTACACAGACCCTTACACAATATAGAGGACACAATCACAAATTAAGAAATGCTTATGACTGAGGCATCGTGGCAAATACCGTTGAAAAAAGACTGAAAACGTCAGAAATATTCAGAGGTAAACCATTTTTAGCTTTGGAAAGTACATTTTTCTATCCCATAATGGTCAAAATATTCACAAAAACTCATCTTTTCAATAAAATAATGTCTCTGATGCAGTTTTCAGCAAATTTAGCATAATAAGAATTAATAATACAGCATGTATAAGAATTAAAATTATTACAATGACTAGTTTAATATGAAATTGCACCCATTTGACCTTTGACCTTGCTGTGACCTTAATTCGAAGTTTCAGACTGGGCATCCACCCTAGGAGGTTTTGTCATACCCAAAGAATATTACTAGCAGGGATGCCGAGTATTAACAAAGAATGCTATCTAAACCATTTTCTAGAGCCCGTACGAATTAGAGTCCGTAGACTACCATCTGATTGGACGAGACATATGTCTCGGCCAATCGGATGGGTTGTTGTGTAATTTCAAAGATAAATTTAGAATTAGACTGGTTGCTGAATACCACCCAAAGGCCGTATTCACCAACATTTCTAAATAGATTGTCTAAAGTAGCCTACAATTAGTAAATTACATAACAAGCCACCTGATTGGCCGAATACGTACGTCCCAGCCAATCGGGTGGATTATTGTGTAATTTTAAATGTATTCTTTGATAAAGACTGGTTGGTGAATACAGCTTCAGATATTGTAGAATGATTAAATTCCTACGTACGAAGGGTGATCTAAACGTTCATTGACATGGTATATTGCATCTAAATGTGACGTTCAACTGCTCCGGTACTTTGAAAGACCATGGTATGATGCTTTTACAAAGGAATTACCAAACTTCGAATACATTTTTGCATGTTTTAAAAATACCTTTTCATGGTAACTTCGGATTATGTGCAAAATCAATATTTTGTGAATCTGGAAATGTTTCGATCAGGCGTTGGTGGATTATACATGACATCCTCTAATTTTCTCAAAAACTGCTGATACATGTAATTATATGTCTCGACCTGGCAGAGTATATTTAGCTCTTAGCTAGAGATGCTGCCATGTCATTTATTGTGATCTATAATTGTGTTTATAGAAGAACCACAACAACAACTCTGTGAAAATATCAACGTAGTACTTAGAGCCTTTCAGTGGTTGGATTACTTGTTTTATATACTGACATGAAATAATGTTCAAAACATGATCATCTGAAGTTAATCAAAAGACATACTTACGAGGAGTGATCTGAAAGTTTCCGGAAAATGTCATATTCACAAATCATTAAAGAAAAACATGGATTTATATATTGTCAAGAACAATATGTTTTGTAATACCGGTAGTTTTACAAATTTCAAAAAAAAAATTGTGACGCGTTTCCGAGTTATAGTAGTCATAGTATCGCCATATTCCAAATAGTGGCCCAAAGTTCGCTGAAATCGAACTTTTACCGATTTGAAAACTATGCTTAATTTCTTTGTCCTAAGTAACTCTACTAGTTGTTTAGACTTTGTGAATACATTGGGCGACCTCTTTCAAAGAAATTCTTGCAGTATCACTCGCACATAATGTCATCTTGACTGTTTGTTCACTGTCACATGAAATCATGTACGAAAAAAAATAGTTCTCACTTTTTATTCCCCAAAACGGTCATTTATAGTCTGTATTATAACCATGAAACAATCGCATGCGCAAAGAAACGTCTACTCCGTGGTGTGGAGGTTTCGAATAGTGCGACGGACGTACATAAAGCTAAAATAAGTTGTCCTTCCATTTACTCTTACTGTTATAGCCAAAATCTTCTTTCTGTGATCAACACTAATCAATATTTCTGCTATTTATACAAGGAATGTATCAGTAAAGTATCTAACGGATATTCACTATACATGCGAAGCAATTACGTCATAGATGCCACAAAGACAGGACAGAACTGGGATATAACGTACCAAATGGGTCAAAAGTCTTATAATATTGTGCGCGCGTAAATTTTACGCGAGCACGATTAAATTTTATGCATCCACGCGCATATTTACGCGTCCACGCGTAAATACACGGAAACACGGTTTGAGACGATTGTAAACTTTGTTACTAAAATAGTAACAAAATCGAAGGTGAAGGTTTGTTTGCTCCGCAAAAACCAGGCTAAAACGCGCGCATGACGAAACCGTGCATGCACACTGTATGAGAATTGTTACTAAAATGGTAACAAATCGAAGGTGAAGGTTTGTTTGCTCCGCGCACTAGGGGTATTTCAAAATGGATGACTAAAATAATCTCAAACCGTGTTTCCGTCTATTCAGTTTAAATCCCTTTTAACCAATCAGAAACGACGTACTATCCTGTATTTTCTCGCTTAGTGTAGACCAAATAAGAATATATAACAAATGAAAAAGTGTGTTCAAGCTAAGGAATCCCACTATGGCACTTATAAATGGACAAAATTGTCTTGAATTAATTGTAAACTGCATATTTCAACACTTCGTTCAGACAAGATAAAAACGGAAATGAAAGTAGAAGGAAACCTTTCCCCAATGCAAAACACGAAAACCCATTTCTTATCGTCCGAAACACACACTTGAACGACTTGGAAAAAAACAAGCATGGCCTGTTATTCAGAAACTTGTAGAGTTTGGGTTATAATATTTTTGCTGTCAAAGAAGCTATACTTACATCGTAATGGCCAAATGTTGATGCGACAGTTGCGTTGTTGATTATGACATAGTCTGGAAAAATTTAGAGTAAGTCTTGAGGAAAACCGCAGTTTTGTTCGAACCTTTCTTAGCCAACACATTTTTTGACTAGGCATATTCGAATTTTGAAGCTACTGTAGGCAACGCAAAAGATTTTAAGAAGTAGATCTAGCTTAGGCTATATATCATCATTGGATAGATCATATTGAACGAACAGGAGAAGTTAACGATCACCATCATTTTCTTCTTAGACATCGATGTCTAATTTTGACTTTTTATTCTTCAAGGGTGACAAAACAGGTTTAATTGACATGTTACTTAGGAGAGAACTGTCCCGCCCAGAGTGTCCCAAATATGGTAATTTGGCCACATATCGATGAGCGACGTTACTTTAACAAAATTAATGCAAAATATGATATTTTACATTGCGTATAAATATCAGTATTTTTAAGCAAAATTTAAGGAAATTGCAAATACTTTTCCGGGAACTTTTTTATCACCCCTCGTGTTCATCATACTTTACACAAAATATCAATGGCTTCTCAATCAAATCAAATCAAAATAATATTAGAATCACATCATGTACAAAATGATATAGGAACAATTAACACATAAACAACACACATACATTTCAAAGGATAACAATCATATCAATATATTACAGTTCTGTTACAATCTTAAGGACGTATGACGACGAAACTAATAAGGAGATTTTAGAGATGAAGATAGGAGTTAGGGGCCATAATTATAGGGTTATATTGAAAAAGACTATATGTCAGTTTCACAATAAAGTGCACACAATTGTAACAAAATTGACAAAATTTCAAAGTGGTTACTATGGAATATCTTTATCATTTTTTGAAAGTATGGTATTTGATGCACATGAGAAAATCTTCCAGTATTACTTCACCTTTATTGAAATAATGGCTAGAGTTCGTGGTTATGTGTCGGAAATTCCAAATTCAATAAAAAGAGTTATATCGCAAAATTTATCACGAATTATTCTTCTGTGGAGAAAACATACAGTCATAAGTTAGTAGATGTATTAATATACATTTTCAAACAGCATTTTGTGGTATATTTGTATGAATATTTTGAAAAATTAAGTTTTTCTTGATTATTTTGTACTATGATTTAATCATATATTTAGTCTTTTACATGGCTGTAGAATTGAGATTAGTACATGAATAATGTTCATTTTGTCATACTTAAAACTAGCCAAAGACTAAATTACCCAAAACACCTTTTTTCTTGACATGTTAGGTCCCAATCATCTGAACATAGCTTTTGAATTTGCACAATTTTCGTTTCGGACACTACAGTACTGTTGAATCTATCCCTTGTGTTAATTACATAGTGTTTGTGTCATGAACTATCTTTTTTGTGCATATATATCTTTCCTAGCGCTAACATTTCTTTTGAAAAGTTTGCTAAAATACTAAAATAATGAATGTTCCTTAAAATCTTTCAAAAAGACCTGATAAAGGGAAACAGGGAATAAAGCATGAGGAGACTTGTAAAATGTGTGCTAAACAGTTAGGTAGATGGCAAAGTTATGGCTTAAACAAGGTATTTGATTAAAGGATGAAGTAATTGTTGGCTGGATATAGTGTGTCCTTTTACTTAATTGTTGAATGCATTTTTCAGATCCGTTGCGAATACTACAAGATTCCAATTCATGGATTTGTTCTATTTTTTTGCAACCACCCCCTGGGTATATTTATTATCTAAGTGCTCTGTATCAAAACTGCTGATGGTGTTTCTGTCATAGCACAAGGTGACAGGACATCCTAACTGTTACATACTTTATTAAACCTTATAACAGAGACTTCGTTGAGGACTTTTTATTATTTTTTCTAGGACCATTTTTTTCTTTCTTAAACCTTATCCCGTAGTAAAAATAGAATAATTCCTCATGTAATTGTACAATGATGATTAATTTGTATTTTTGAAGTTACAAGCTGTTGCGGACACTTCTAAATAAGTTAACCATACATTTATTTCAAGTTTTTTTGGTTGTTTTTAAAGAATTATTTCGCGATTTCCCCCATTCTGATAAGCCCCGCCATACCACGCCTTTACTAATGGATCAATCAAAATTTCACAAAGAAAGTAAGTAAAGGGCCCTCCAAGTAACATTACTGCCAAAATTGGTCTCCATTTGCCCTTTGGTTGATTTATAAAGAATTATTTTGCGATTTCTCCAATTCTGATTAGCCCCATCCTGCCACGCACACATTTATGGACCAATCAAACTTTCACGGACAATTTAAGTAAAAAGTCACCCAAGGTACATTTCTGCAAAATTTGGTCAAAATTGGCTGAATGGTTGATTTTAAAGAATTATTTTGTGATTTCTCTAAGTCTGATAAGCACAGCCCTGCCACGCCCACATTTATACACCAATCAGAATTCTTTGAATAATTTACGTAAAAGGTCACCCAAGGAACATTCCCGCAAAGTTTGGTGAAAATTGGCCAACTGGTTTGAGAGGAGAAGATTTTTAAAGAATTATTTTGCGATTTTTCCAATTCTGATAAGCCCCGCCCTGCCACGCCCACATTTATGGACCAATGAAAATTTCACGGACATTTTAAGTAAAGAGTCACCCAAGGTACATTTCTGGTTTGAGAGGAGAAGATTTTCAAAGAAAAAGTTAACGGACGCACGCACGCACGGACGCACGCACGCACGACGGACACAACACCATGACAATAGCTCTGCTGGCCTTTGGCGGGTGGAGCTTAAAAGAAAAAGGCATCATTACAATTCTTCGTTTTTTATGTTAAGTTTGAAACAGCCCAAAGAAAATGCATAAAATTCTTATGTAAAAATCACATTATCACGATGGGGATTGTGCATGAAGGGATGGATAACGAATACGGACAAAATAATCTCGATTCTGATAAGATTTTTTGCAATAACTTCCTTATTTGTGCGTCAATTTTCAAAAGGTTTGTTGCATGTACCCCGCCTTACCGAGCTCTTTCATCAGATGTATGACATATTAGATAACTCTCGGTACTTTTTCCAAAATATTGTCCCAACCGACCAGAAAGCGAAATGGTAACGACTACGGCCAAATTAACCACGCTTCAGGTAAACATTTGTGCAATAACTTTCTTATTTTAGCGTCAATTTTCATGCAGTTTGTTGCATGTACTCCGTCTTATCCCTTTTCTCAGATGTATTACTTATCGGGAAACTCGTTGTACTTTTCTCAAAAATCGATCCCAACCGACTAGAAAAATGACCTGGATTTGTTTGTCGTTTTTCTGATCGGTTGGGATCAATTTTTGGACAAAGAACAAAGATTCTACAAACAAGTCATATATCTGAGGAAAGAGCTCAGTAAACCGCTCGAAAATTCACGCAGAAACAAGAAAATTATTGCACAATTTCTTACCTGAAGCGAGGCAAATTTGTCCGCATTCGTTATCCATCCCATCATTCACAATCCCCACCGTGATTATTTACAACACATATATTATTTAATCATTAAGTTATGCTGCTATAAAATGGTGATATACTTATATTACATTATAAGTACATATGACAATATGCATTTTCGCAAGCCAAGGGTGACATCTACGACGTAACGTCGTTTCTGTATTCACCCTTGGCGGATTTAGTCCGATTTTTTTGGTCTCCTGGAAAGCATTTTCATTGGTTCCAGCGAGGTCTCGCTGGAACCAATCAGATTGTCGACTGATACATTTGTTATGAGTAACCAAATCATGACAACGGGCGGGAAAAAGCATTGCATTTGCAACTCAAAAACGCGAAGATAGGCAATTTTTCCTAAGAATTTCACTGCAATAGACAGGAATTCCCTAACTTTAATCGACGAATTATTATACTTTCGATAATTCGACCAAAAAGCAGCTAATTTTACATAATCCACATGACGTATGACGCGAAAGACAACGCGCGTTAATGACGTCATCAATAATGGACGTAAACAACAAGCAAAACAACCGCTAGGCGGCACTTCGCGATTTCAAGAAAATCGGACTAAATCCGCCAAGGGTGAATACAAACGTAGGTGGGTTCAACCTTGGCTAGCGAAGATGGACAATATGTAACAGCATTTAATTCCATTTATATTTGGCGTTGCGGACAAAACACTTCAACCTTCTCTGCCTTTATTCGTTAAGTCTGAAGCAGAAGCCTCCAATATTTTGGCAATTGATAGGGTACAGTGCTCAGTCTTTTTCCATATGCAAATTGATAACTTCATGAGCTTAGGAATAGCAGATTCAGGCAAGCATTTGTTTGTGTTGCGGACAAAACACAAATTTTCGTAGAAACAGCTACTGGAAATGTTATGACGTGTAGAAACCACGCCTTACGTTAGTCTTGTACCAGATATTGTTTAATTGTGCACGCGACCATCTCCTCAAGTATTGTTAGTGCTATTTATGGACAAAAAAGAAGGCATTTAACAAAAGATATCTGACAAAATTTAAAACGCATAACGGACCAACTCATTCATGCAATTTGTTGAAAAGTCTTAATTTTTCGCCAAATTGCATGGGGTAAGAAGTTTATAAAAGTTAAGGAAACCTACTATTTGAACGTTCTCAAGGTGATGTTTTTATGCTTTTATTCATCTAAAACAATGCTATGAAACTTGTTAATTTTTCATTGTTACAGCATAACGTAAAAATGACTGATTTCGGAAACCATTTTGCCCAAATGTGAAAAAAATCATGTACATGTATATGTATTTCATATACCATTTTGAAGGGTAATGTGTTGACTTGTGGACATTTTAAGACATTTTGACTGTAAATATTGTGTAAATAGCACAGCACATCTATTATAACAAAGACAACTTCTCTGTGTGTGCTTTATTGTGAAACTGCCGTACGATACTATAATAGTAATATAATAATAAATGTATAATTAATCGGGTCAATGGGCATTGATTTCATTGGTCAACTGCTTTTTGAACTGCTTTTTGCCATTAGATACGCCGTACTCACCGGTCTATTTTGATGCCAAGATCCTCCCTCAAATCGCTGTAAAAGTTTAGAACATTCGTGCAACATATTTTTGAATGCCGTGATATACGAGGGTTGATTGGTAAGTAGTGAGCCTCTCATAGGAGGGGTAAAACGAGGATGTCCATTTTCAGCCCCTGTATTCCCTGGCTATATAAAGGTGTGCAGCCGAAAACTGGTGTCATTTGGTCAGTTTATGTTGAAAAGGTAGCACTCTAAAGTAAACCGGACAAGTGGCTTTTGCAAAATGGACAAGTTTGCTGAAAGAGCAGTGATTCAAACAAGGTGTCCATCAAGGAAACGTGTTTAGTCCCCTTTTATTCAATATATTTATTAATGACATTGGTAACGATTTAAGATCAAATGATGCCCCGCTTTTGCATGATACAAAGGTTAACCATCTTTTATATGTAGATGATTTACTATTACTGTCTACATCGCAAAAGGAGTTGCAAGAAAATTTGTCAGAAGTGTATGCATACTGTAATAAATGGGGTCTTAAAATAAATGCCGAGAAGTCAAAAATTATGGTTTTTAATAAGGGAGGTCGACTGACTAACGACAAGTAACCCCTGTGAAGTTGGCTACCTATTCCCTATTCCCTATTCATTACCTATTCACATGTGAAGTCTGTTACCTATTCCCTATTCCCTATTCATTACCTATTCAAGTGTGAAGTTGGTTACCTATTCCCTGTTACCTATTCATTACCTATTCGCGGTTTTAGGTCTGATTTGACCCCAAAGCGCGTCAAACATTGTAAAACCGTAGACTTGATGCCTTGTCAATGATTGTCTTCATTCCAGTGAAAAAAGAAACACCCAACTGGTGAAAATTGACTTAAAACACGCATATTAGATATCCTCATTAAAAGTTCATTACCTATTTGAAAATGATTCCCTGCCGTCCCGGGCAATATATCACCATTACTATGTTCAAAACAACTGAAGGATTAAAAAACAATATCACACAAATGGAGCAAAATGGCTTATTACCTATTCAAAACGCCCGTTACCTATTCGTTACCTATTCGAACAAACGGCTCCCTGCCGACCTATGCAACAAAATATCGCCTCCTACGATGTCCAAAATTACAGAATAGTTCTAAATTCGATCCCCTGTCACAGGAATAGCTCAAAATGTCATTAAAAATGGTGGGAAGTGGCTTGTTACCTATTCAGAACGTCCGTTACCTATTCGTTACCTATTCGAACAAACGACTTCCTGCCACCCTAGGCAACAAAATATCGCCTCCTACGATGTCTAAATTACAGAATAGTTCTAAATTCGATGCCCTGTCAAAGCAAAAGCTAAAAATGTCATTAAAGCTGGTGGGAATTGGCTTGTTACCTATTCAGAACGCCCGTTACCTATTCGTTACCTATTCGTTACCTATTCGAACAAACGACTCCCTGCCGACCTAGGCAACAAAATATCGCCTCTTACGATGTCTAAAATTACAGAATAGTTCTAAATTCGATGCCCTGTCACAGTAAAAGCTAAAAATGTAATTAAAACTGGTGGAAATTGGCTCGTTACCTATTCAGAACGCCGTTACCTATTCGAACAAACGACTTTCTGCTGACCTATGCAACAAAATATCGCCTCCTACGATGTCCAAAATTACAGAATAGTTCTAAATTCGATGCCCTGTCACAGGAATAGCTAAAAATGTCATTAAAACTGGTGAGAATTGGCTCGTTACCTATTCAGAACGCCCGTTACCTATTCGTTACCTATTCGAACAAACGAGTTCCTGCTGACCTATGCAACAAAATATCGCCTCCTACGATGTCTAGAATTACAGAATAGTTCTAAATTCGATGCCCTGTCACAGGAATAGTTAAAAATATTATTAAAACTGGTGGGAATTGGCTCGTTACCTATTCAGAACGCTCGTTACCTATTCGTTACCTATTCGAACAAACGACTCCCTGCCGACCTATGCAACAAAATATCGCCTCCTACGATGTCCAAAATTACAGAATAGTTCTAAATTCGATGACCTGTCACAGGAATAGCTAAAAATGTCATTAAAACTGGTGAGAATTGGCTCGTTACCTATTCAGAACGCCCGTTACCTATTCGTTACCTATTCGAACAAACGACTTTCTGCTGACCTATGCAACAAAATATCGCCTCCTACGATGTCTAGAATTACAGAATAGTTCTAAATTCGATGCCCTGTCACAGGAATAGTTAAAAATATCATTAAAACTGGTGGGAATTAGCTCGTTACCTATTCAGAACGCTCGTTACCTATTCGTTACCTATTCGAACAAACGACTCCCTGCCGACCTATGCAACAAAATATTGCCTCCTACGATGTCTAAAATTACAGAATAGTTCTAAATTCGATGCCCTGTCACAGGAATAGCTAAAAATGTCATTAAAACTGGTGAGAATTGGCTCGTTACCTATTCAGAACGCCCGTTACCTATTCGTTACCTATTCGAACAAACGACTTCCTGCTGACCTATGCAACAAAATATCGCCTCCTACGATGTCTAGAATTACAGAAATGTTCTAAATTCGATGCCCTGTCACAGGAATAGTTAAAAATATCATTAAAACTGGTGAGAATTGGCTCGTTACCTATTCAGAACGCTCGTTACCTATTCGTTACCTATTCGAACAAACGACTCCCTGCCGACCTATGCAACAAAATATCGCCTCCTACGATGTCTAAAATTACAGAATAGTTCTAAATTCGATGCCCTGTCACAGGAATAGCTAAAAATGTCATTAAAACTGGTGAGAATTGGCTCGTTACCTATTCAGAACGTCCGTTACCTATTCGTTACCTATTCGCACAAACGACTTCCTGCTGACCTATGCAACAGAATATCGCCTCCTTCGATGTCTAGAATTACAGAATAGTTCTAAATTCGATGCCCTGTCACAGGAATAGTTAAAAATATCATTAAAACTGGAGGGAATTGGCTCGTTACCTATTCAAAACGCTCGTTACCTATTCGTTACCTATTCGAACAAACGACTCCCTGCCGACCTATGCAACAAAATATTGCCTCCTACGATGTCCAAAATTACAGAATCGTTCTAAATTCGATGCCCTGTCACATGAATAGCTAAAAATGTCACTAAAACTGGTGAGAATTGGCTCGTTACCTATTCAGAACGTCCGTTACCTATTCGTTACCTATTCAAACAAAAGACTCCCTGCCGACCTATGCAACAAAATATCGCCTCCTACGATGTCCAAAATTACAGAATAGTTCTAAATTCCATGCCCTGTCACAGGAATAGCTAAAAATGGCATTAAAACTGGTGAGAATTAGCTCGTTACCTATTCAGAACGTCCTTTACCTATTCGTTACCTATTCGAACAAACGACTCCCTGCCGACCTATGCAACAAAATATCGCCTCCTACGATGTCTAGAATTACAGAATAGTTCTAAATTCGATGCCCTGTCACAGGAATAGTTAAAAATATCATTAAAACTGGTGGGAATTAGCTCGTTACCTATTCAGAACGCTCGTTACCTATTCGTTACCTATTCGAACAAACGACTCCCTGCCGACCTATGCAACAAAATATTGCCTCCTACGATGTCTAAAATTACAGAATAGTTCTAAATTCGATGCCCTGTCACAGGAATAGCTAAAAATGTCATTAAAACTGGTGAGAATTGGCTCGTTACCTATTCAGAACGCCCGTTACCTATTCGTTACCTATTCGAACAAACGACTTCCTGCTGACCTATGCAACAAAATATCGCCTCCTACGATGTCTAGAATTACAGAAATGTTCTAAATTCGATGCCCTGTCACAGGAATAGTTAAAAATATCATTAAAACTGGTGAGAATTGGCTCGTTACCTATTCAGAACGCTCGTTACCTATTCGTTACCTATTCGAACAAACGACTCCCTGCCGACCTATGCAACAAAATATCGCCTCCTACGATGTCTAAAATTACAGAATAGTTCTAAATTCGATGCCCTGTCACAGGAATAGCTAAAAATGTCATTAAAACTGGTGAGAATTGGCTCGTTACCTATTCAGAACGTCCGTTACCTATTCGTTACCTATTCGCACAAACGACTTCCTGCTGACCTATGCAACAGAATATCGCCTCCTTCGATGTCTAGAATTACAGAATAGTTCTAAATTCGATGCCCTGTCACAGGAATAGTTAAAAATATCATTAAAACTGGAGGGAATTGGCTCGTTACCTATTCAAAACGCTCGTTACCTATTCGTTACCTATTCGAACAAACGACTCCCTGCCGACCTATGCAACAAAATATTGCCTCCTACGATGTCCAAAATTACAGAATCGTTCTAAATTCGATGCCCTGTCACATGAATAGCTAAAAATGTCACTAAAACTGGTGAGAATTGGCTCGTTACCTATTCAGAACGTCCGTTACCTATTCGTTACCTATTCAAACAAAAGACTCCCTGCCGACCTATGCAACAAAATATCGCCTCCTACGATGTCCAAAATTACAGAATAGTTCTAAATTCCATGCCCTGTCACAGGAATAGCTAAAAATGGCATTAAAACTGGTGAGAATTAGCTCGTTACCTATTCAGAACGTCCTTTACCTATTCGTTACCTATTCGAACAAACGACTCCCTGCCGACCTATGCAACAAAATATCGCCTCCTACGATGTCTAGAATTACAGAATAGTTCTAAATTCGATGCCCTGTCACAGGAATAGTTAAAAATATCATTAAAACTGGTGGAAATTGGCTCGTTACCTATTCAGAACGCTCGTTACCTATTCGTTACCTATTCGAACAAACGACTCCCAGCCGACCTATGCAACAAAATATCGCCTCCCACGATGTCTAAAATTACAGAATAGTTCTAAATTCGATGCCCTGTCACAGGAATAGCTAAAAATGTCATTAAAACTGGTGAGAATTGGCTCGTTACCTATTCAGAACGCCCGTTACCTATTCGTTACCTATTCGAACAAACGACTCCCTGCTGACCTATGCAACAAAACATCGCCTCCTACGATGTCTAGAATTACAGAATAGTTCTAAATTCCATGCCCTGTCACAGGAGAAGTTAAAAATATCTTTAAAACTGGTGGGAATTGGCTTGTTACCTATTCAGAATGTCCGTTACCTATTCGTTACCTATTCGCACAAACGACTTCCTGCTGACCTATGCAACAAAATATCGCCTCCTACGATGTCTAGAATTACAGAATAGTTCTGAATTCGATGCCCTGTCACAGGAATAGTTAAAAATATCATTAAAACTGGTGGGAATTGGCTCGTTACCTATTCAGAACGCTCGTTACCTATTCGTTACCTTTTCGAAGAAACGACTCCCTGCCGACCTATGCAACAAAATATCGCCTCCCACGATGTCCAAAATTACAGAATAGTTCTAAATTCGATGTCCTGTCACATGAATAGCTAAAAATGTCATTAAAACTGGTGAGAATTGGCTCGTTACCTATTCAGAACGCCCGTTACCTATTCGTTACCTATTCGAACAAACGACTTCCTGCTGACCTATGCAACAAAATATCGCCTCCTACGATGTCTAGAATTACAGAATAGTTCTAAACTCGATGCCCTGTCACAGGAATAGTTAAAAATATCATTGAAACTGGTGGGAATTGGCTCGTTACCTATTCAGAACGCTCGTTACCTATTCGTTACCTACTCGAACAAACGACTCCCTGCCGACCTATGCAACAAAATATCGCCTCCTACGATGTCTAAAATTACAGAATAGTTCTAAATTCGATGCCCTGTCACAGTAAAAGCTAAAAATGTAATTAAAACTGGTGGAAATTGGCTCGTTACCTATTCAGAACGCCGTTACCTATTCGAACAAACGACTTTCTGCTGACCTATGCAACAAAATATCGCCTCCTACGATGTCCAAAATTACAGAATAGTTCTAAATTCGATGCCCTGTCACAGGAATAGCTAAAAATGTCATTAAAACTGGTGAGAATTGGCTCGTTACCTATTCAGAACGCCCGTTACCTATTCGTTACCAATTCGAACAAACGAGTTCCTGCTGACCTATGCAACAAAATATCGCCTCCTACGATGTCTAGAATTACAGAATAGTTCTAAATTCGATGCCCTGTCACAGGAATAGTTAAAAATATTATTAAAACTGGTGGGAATTGGCTCGTTACCTATTCAGAACGCTCGTTACCTATTCGTTACCTATTCGAACAAACGACTCCCTGCCGACCTATGCAACAAAATATCGCCTCCTACGATGTCCAAAATTACAGAATAGTTCTAAATTCGATGACCTGTCACAGGAATAGCTAAAAATGTCATTAAAACTGGTGAGAATTGGCTCGTTACCTATTCAGAACGCCCGTTACCTATTCGTTACCTATTCGAACAAACGACTTTCTGCTGACCTATGCAACAAAATATCGCCTCCTACGATGTCTAGAATTACAGAATAGTTCTAAATTCGATGCCCTGTCACAGGAATAGTTAAAAATATCATTAAAACTGGTGGGAATTAGCTCGTTACCTATTCAGAACGCTCGTTACCTATTCGTTACCTATTCGAACAAACGACTCCCTGCCGACCTATGCAACAAAATATTGCCTCCTACGATGTCTAAAATTACAGAATAGTTCTAAATTCGATGCCCTGTCACAGGAATAGCTAAAAATGTCATTAAAACTGGTGAGAATTGGCTCGTTACCTATTCAGAACGCCCGTTACCTATTCGTTACCTATTCGAACAAACGACTTCCTGCTGACCTATGCAACAAAATATCGCCTCCTACGATGTCTAGAATTACAGAAATGTTCTAAATTCGATGCCCTGTCACAGGAATAGTTAAAAATATCATTAAAACTGGTGAGAATTGGCTCGTTACCTATTCAGAACGCTCGTTACCTATTCGTTACCTATTCGAACAAACGACTCCCTGCCGACCTATGCAACAAAATATCGCCTCCTACGATGTCTAAAATTACAGAATAGTTCTAAATTCGATGCCCTGTCACAGGAATAGCTAAAAATGTCATTAAAACTGGTGAGAATTGGCTCGTTACCTATTCAGAACGTCCGTTACCTATTCGTTACCTATTCGCACAAACGACTTCCTGCTGACCTATGCAACAGAATATCGCCTCCTTCGATGTCTAGAATTACAGAATAGTTCTAAATTCGATGCCCTGTCACAGGAATAGTTAAAAATATCATTAAAACTGGAGGGAATTGGCTCGTTACCTATTCAAAACGCTCGTTACCTATTCGTTACCTATTCGAACAAACGACTCCCTGCCGACCTATGCAACAAAATATTGCCTCCTACGATGTCCAAAATTACAGAATCGTTCTAAATTCGATGCCCTGTCACATGAATAGCTAAAAATGTCACTAAAACTGGTGAGAATTGGCTCGTTACCTATTCAGAACGTCCGTTACCTATTCGTTACCTATTCAAACAAAAGACTCCCTGCCGACCTATGCAACAAAATATCGCCTCCTACGATGTCCAAAATTACAGAATAGTTCTAAATTCGATGCCCTGTCACAGGAATAGCTAAAAATGGCATTAAAACTGGTGAGAATTAGCTCGTTACCTATTCAGAACGTCCTTTACCTATTCGTTACCTATTCGAACAAACGACTCCCTGCCGACCTATGCAACAAAATATCGCCTCCTACGATGTCTAGAATTACAGAATAGTTCTAAATTCGATGCCCTGTCACAGGAATAGTTAAAAATATCATTAAAACTGGTGGAAATTGGCTCGTTACCTATTCAGAACGCTCGTTACCTATTCGTTACCTATTCGAACAAACGACTCCCAGCCGACCTATGCAACAAAATATCGCCTCCCACGATGTCTAAAATTACAGAATAGTTCTAAATTCGATGCCCTGTCACAGGAATAGCTAAAAATGTCATTAAAACTGGTGAGAATTGGCTCGTTACCTATTCAGAACGCCCGTTACCTATTCGTTACCTATTCGAACAAACGACTCCCTGCTGACCTATGCAACAAAACATCGCCTCCTACGATGTCTAGAATTACAGAATAGTTCTAAATTCCATGCCCTGTCACAGGAGAAGTTAAAAATATCTTTAAAACTGGTGGGAATTGGCTTGTTACCTATTCAGAATGTCCGTTACCTATTCGTTACCTATTCGCACAAACGACTTCCTGCTGACCTATGCAACAAAAAATCGCCTCCTACGATGTCTAGAATTACAGAATAGTTCTGAATTCGATGCCCTGTCACAGGAATAGTTAAAAATATCATTAAAACTGGTGGGAATTGGCTCGTTACCTATTCAGAACGCTCGTTACCTATTCGTTACCTATTCGAAGAAACGACTCCCTGCCGACCTATGCAACAAAATATCGCCTCCCACGATGTCCAAAATTACAGAATAGTTCTAAATTCGATGTCCTGTCACATGAATAGCTAAAAATGTCATTAAAACTGGTGAGAATTGGCTCGTTACCTATTCAGAACGCCCGTTACCTATTCGTTACCTATTCGAACAAACGACTTCCTGCTGACCTATGCAACAAAATATCGCCTCCTACGATGTCTAGAATTACAGAATAGTTCTAAACTCGATGCCCTGTCACAGGAATAGTTAAAAATATCATTGAAACTGGTGGGAATTGGCTCGTTACCTATTCAGAACGCTCGTTACCTATTCGTTACCTACTCGAACAAACGACTCCCTGCCGACCTATGCAACAAAATATCGCCTCCTACGATGTCTAAAATTACAGAATAGTTCTAAATTCGATGCCCTGTCACAGGAATAGCTAAAAATGTCATTAAAACTGGTGAGAATTGGCTCGTTACCTATTCAGAACGTCCGTTACCTATTCGTTACCTTTTCCCACAAACGACTTCCTGCTGACCTATGCAACAAAATATCGCCTCCTACGATGTCTAGAATTACAGAATAGTTCTAAATTCGATGCCCTGTCACAGGAATAGTTAAAAATATCATTAAAACTGGTGGGAATTGGCTCGTTACCTATTCAGAACGCTCGTTACCTATTCGTTACCCATTCGAACAAACGACTCCCTGCCGACCTATGCAACAAAATATCGCCTCCTACGATGTCTAAAATTACAGAATAGTTCTAAATTCGATGCCCTGTCACAGGAATAGCTAAAAATATCATTAAAACTGGTGGGAATTGGCTCGTTACCTATTCAGAACGCTCGTTACCTATTCGTTACCTATTCGAACAAACGACTCCCTGCCGACCTATGCAACAAAATATCGCCTCCCACGATTTCCAAAATTACAGAATAGTTCTAAATTCGATGTCCTGTCACATGAATAGCTAAAATGTCATTAAAACTGGTGAGAATTGGCTCGTTACCTATTCAGAACGCCCGTTACCTATTCGTTACCTATTCGAACAAACGACTTCCTGCTGACCTATGCAACAAAACATCGCCTCCTACGATGTCTAGAATTACAGAATAGTTCTAAATTCGATGCCCTGTCACAGGAATAGCTAAAAATGTCATTAAAACTGGTGAGATTTGGCTCGTTACCTATTCAGAACGTCCGTTACCTATTCGTTACCTATTCGCACAAACGACTTCCTGTCGACCTATGCAACAAAATATCGCCTTCTACGATGTCTAGAATTACAGAATAGTTCTAAATTCGATGCCCTGTCACAGTAATAGTTAAAAATATCTTTAAAACTGGTGGGAATTGGCTCGTTACCTATTCAGAACGCTCGTTACCTATTCGTTACCTATTTGAACAAACGACTCCCTGCCGACCTATGCAACAAAATATCGCCTCCTACGATGTCTAAAATTACAGAAATGTTCTAAATTCGATGCCCTGTCACAGGAATAGCTAAAAATGTCATTAAAACTGGTGAGATTTGGCTCGTTACCTATTCAGAACGTCCGTTACCTATTCGTTACCTATTCGAACAAACGACTTCCTGTCGACCTATGCAACAAAATATCGCCTTCTACGATGTCTAGAATTACAGAATAGTTCTAAATTCGATGCCCTGTCACAGTAATAGTTAAAAATATCTTTAAAACTGGTGGGAATTGGCTCGTTACCTATTCAGAACGCTCGTTACCTATTCGTTACCTATTTGAACAAACGACTCCCTGCCGACCTATGCAACAAAATATCGCCTCCTACGATGTCTAAAATTACAGAATAGTTCTAAATTCGATGCCCTGTCACAGTAATAGTTAAAAATATCATTAAAACTGGTGGGAATTGGCTCGTTACCTATTCAGAACGCTCGTTACCTATTTGTTACCTATTCGAACAAACGGCTCCCTGCCGACCTATGCAACAAAATATCGCCTCCTACGATGTCTAAAATTACAGAATAGTTCTAAATTCGATGCCCTGTCACAGGAATAGCTAAAAATGTCATTAAAACTGGTGAGAATTGGCTCGTTACCTATTCAGAACGCCCGTTACCTATTCGTTACCTATTCGAACAAACGACTCCCTGCTGACCTATGCAACAAAACATCGCCTCCTACGATGTCTAGAATTACAGAATAGTTCTAAATTCCATGCCCTGTCACAGGAGAAGTTAAAAATATCTTTAAAACTGGTGGGAATTGGCTTGTTACCTATTCAGAATGTCCGTTACCTATTCGTTACCTATTCGCACAAACGACTTCCTGCTGACCTATGCAACAAAATATCGCCTCCTACGATGTCTAGAATTACAGAATAGTTCTGAATTCGATGCCCTGTCACAGGAATAGTTAAAAATATCATTAAAACTGGTGGGAATTGGCTCGTTACCTATTCAGAACGCTCGTTACCTATTCGTTACCTATTCGAAGAAACGACTCCCTGCCGACCTATGCAACAAAATATCGCCTCCCACGATGTCCAAAATTACAGAATAGTTCTAAATTCGATGTCCTGTCACATGAATAGCTAAAAATGTCATTAAAACTGGTGAGAATTGGCTCGTTACCTATTCAGAACGCCCGTTACCTATTCGTTACCTATTCGAACAAACGACTTCCTGCTGACCTATGCAACAAAATATCGCCTCCTACGATGTCTAGAATTACAGAATAGTTCTAAACTCGATGCCCTGTCACAGGAATAGTTAAAAATATCATTGAAACTGGTGGGAATTGGCTCGTTACCTATTCAGAACGCTCGTTACCTATTCGTTACCTACTCGAACAAACGACTCCCTGCCGACCTATGCAACAAAATATCGCCTCCTACGATGTCTAAAATTACAGAATAGTTCTAAATTCGATGCCCTGTCACAGGAATAGCTAAAAATGTCATTAAAACTGGTGAGAATTGGCTCGTTACCTATTCAGAACGTCCGTTACCTATTCGTTACCTTTTCGCACAAACGACTTCCTGCTGACCTATGCAACAAAATATCGCCTCCTACGATGTCTAGAATTACAGAATAGTTCTAAATTCGATGCCCTGTCACAGGAATAGTTAAAAATATCATTAAAACTGGTGGGAATTGGCTCGTTACCTATTCAGAACGCTCGTTACCTATTCGTTACCCATTCGAACAAACGACTCCCTGCCGACCTATGCAACAAAATATCGCCTCCTACGATGTCCAAAATTACAGAATAGTTCTAAATTCGATGCCCTGTCACAGGAATAGCTAAAAATATCATTAAAACTGGTGGGAATTGGCTCGTTACCTATTCAGAACGCTCGTTACCTATTCGTTACCTATTCGAACAAACGACTCCCTGCCGACCTATGCAACAAAATATCGCCTCCCACGATTTCCAAAATTACAGAATAGTTCTAAATTCGATGTCCTGTCACATGAATAGCTAAAAATGTCATTAAAACTGGTGAGAATTGGCTCGTTACCTATTCAGAACGCCCGTTACCTATTCGTTACCTATTCGAACAAACGACTTCCTGCTGACCTATGCAACAAAACATCGCCTCCTACGATGTCTAGAATTACAGAATAGTTCTAAATTCGATGCCCTGTCACAGGAATAGCTAAAAATGTCATTAAAACTGGTGAGATTTGGCTCGTTACCTATTCAGAACGTCCGTTACCTATTCGTTACCTATTCGCACAAACGACTTCCTGTCGACCTATGCAACAAAATATCGCCTTCTACGATGTCTAGAATTACAGAATAGTTCTAAATTCGATGCCCTGTCACAGTAATAGTTAAAAATATCTTTAAAACTGGTGGGAATTGGCTCGTTACCTATTCAGAACGCTCGTTACCTATTCGTTACCTATTTGAACAAACGACTCCCTGCCGACCTATGCAACAAAATATCGCCTCCTACGATGTCTAAAATTACAGAATAGTTCTAAATTCGATGCCCTGTCACAGTAATAGTTAAAAATATCATTAAAACTGGTGGGAATTGGCTCGTTACCTATTCAGAACGCTCGTTACCTATTCGTTACCTATTCGAACAAACGACTTCCTGCTGACCTATGCAACAAAATATCGCCTCCTACTATGTCTAGAATTACAGAATAGTTCTAAATTCGATGCCCTGTCACAGGAATAGTTAAAAATATCATTAAAACTGGTGAGAATTGGCTCGTTACCTATTCAGAACGCCCGTTACCTATTCGTTACCTATTCGAACAAACGACTTCCTGCTGACCTATGCAACAAAATATCGCCTCCTACGATGTCTAAAATTACAGAATAGTTCTGAATTCGATGCCCTGTCACAGGAATAGTTAAAAATATCATTAAAACTGGTGAGAATTGGCTCGTTACCTATTCAGAACGCTCGTTACCTATTCGTTACCTATTCGCATAAACGACTCCCTGCCGACCTATGCAACAAAATATCGCCTCCTACGATGTCTAGAATTACAGAATAGTTCTAAATTCGATGCCCTGTCACAGTAATAGTTAAAAATATCATTAAAACTGGTGAGAATTGGCTCGTTACCTATTCAGAACGCTCGTTACCTATTCGTTACCTATTCGAACAAACGACTCCCTGCCGACCTATGCAACAAAATATCGCCTCCTACGATGTCTAAAATTACAGAATAGTTCTAAATTCGATGCCCTGTCACAGTAATAGTTAAAAATATCATTAAAACTGGTGGGAATTGGCTCGTTACCTATTCAGAACGCTCGTTACCTATTCGTTACCTATTCGAACAAACGACTCCCTGCCGACCTATGCAACAAAATATCGCCTCCTACGATGTCTAAAATTACAGAATAGTTCTAAATTCGATGCCCTGTCACAGGAATAGCTAAAAATGTCATTAAAACTGGTGAGAATTGGCTCGTTACCTATTCAGAACGTCTGTTACCTATTCGTTTCCTATTCGAACAAACGACTCCCTGCCGACCTATGCAACAAAATATCGCCTCCTACGATGTCTAAAATTACAGAATAGTTCTAAATTCGATGCCCTGTCACAGGAATAGCTAAAAATGTCATTAAAACTGGTGAGAATTGGCTCGTTACCTATTCAGAACGCCCGTTACCTATTCGTTACCTATTCGAACAAACGACTCCCTGCCGACCTATGCACCAAAATATCGCCTCCCACGATGTCTAGAATTACAGAATAGTTCTAAATTCGATGCCCTGTCACAGGAATAGCTAAAAATGTCATTAAAACTGGTGAGAATTGGCTCGTTACCTATTCAGAACGTCCGTTACCTATTCGTTACCTATTTGCACAAACGACTTCCTGCTGACCTATGCAACAAAATATCGCCTCCTACGATGTCTAGAATTACAGAATAGTTCTAAATTCGATGCCCTGTCACAGGAATAGTTAAAAATATCATTAAAACTGGTGGGAATTGGCTCGTTACCTATTCAGAACGCTCGTTACCTATTCGTTACCTATTCGAACAAACGACTCCCTGCCGACCTATGCAACAAAATATCGCCTCCTACGATGTCTAAAATTACAGAATAGTTCTAAATTCGATGCCCTGTCACAGGAATAGCTAAAAATGTCATTAAAACTGGTGAGAATTGGCTCGTTACCTATTCAGAACGTCCGTTACCTATTCGTTACCTATTCGAACAAACGACTTTCTGCTGACCTATGCAACAAAATATCGCCTCCTACGATGTCTAGAATTACAGAATAGTAACGTCGTAGGCCTACATAGGATTACTCATAGTTTCGGCTACGTATAGTTATAACGCACTATGCCAAAAGTGTTGGGTATTCAATAAAACGTATACCATTTTCTTTGTTGGAATAAAAGTTATTGTCAAAAGGAGAGACTTGATTCTTTGAATCGAGATATGATTGGCCTATGAGAAAGAGAAAGTGAATACGGTCCTTCCACTTGCACATTTACCGATGACATCACGGTAGGTTGTAAATTCTGACCCCGTGCCGAATTATTGTCCAGAAAGATTAACCCGGTACGTCTGCATATGTAATGACCCCACTTCGGCAATGTTTTGTCAAGACACTCAACTAACGGACTTTGCACACGAAAATTAATCTGTATCAGTTTAATGTGGTCAAATAATAGTTTAATTGTTAACACATTAGGGGACAATAGCGAACAGTTTTCGCGCGCTCGTGTGCTAAAAATAGATTTCTGATGGGAATACCCCCAACAACGTTTGCCGGGTACCAGTCTAATATTTTGTTTATCGGTCATGAATCGGACATTTTTTTCGTAACGGTGTTAGCATAGAATTATTATTTTCAAGCGAGATATTAGTCGGTCATAGATAATGCAGGCGGGAACTAAAACTACGAAACATTGAGCATATGCAACATGCAACATTGCCTCCAGATACGAAGACAGACAAGAAATGACAAACGTTTTTTCTTGAGATTCCTCAACAGCTTAACCAGAAAAACATTGAAAAGTCTGAAAGTAAAGTATCTATGATCATGAAACTTCTCGGGTAGATAGATCTCACCAAGGAGAAGTGTAACGTACAATGAGCATAACTCTACCTTGCTTATTTTGTGAGTTATTGCACTTTGTTGTAGTGAAAGCCTGTGGGGGGTATCAAATCACATTCAGCGACAAATTCTAGCCTTTTTTCTATATTAACCCTTTCCCAAACAAGACCGGTTTTGACGTCCCCAACAGAAAATTCTTGGGAAAACATTGATGCAAAAGAAGAAAATGATGATCGACAAAATTGAAAAGGCATGCACAGCAGAAAAAATCGACGTGAATAACTTCTTTGGATATTGATTATCATTCTTCTTTTGCCTCAATATTTTCTCTGAGATAAAACACTTAAAGTATTCATATCCGTTTTGTCATCATCACTTTTTTCAATTTGTCCCAACATGACATTTTGTCGTTTTGGAAAGGGTAAGCGAGTACGCACGAGCGGCACGACGAAGCCAAGACAGGACAGTATGTGTAAACATTACTTGTCAATTGCTTATTTCATAGTTACCGATCTTAAAAAGTACAAGACAGTGTAGCAACCTTCTGAACTCTGAATTAGAATGTTTCTCAACAAATGATTACCGCCATCCAGCTCTTAGAATGTCAAATTCGGCAAGTTGATCGTGGAAAAACTTCGCGAGATTCACAGCCATATTTGTACGATAAGGGATTCCCAATCTATTTTTAGACCAGTGAGGCGTGACGATGACGTATTTGTTTCACGAAAAAAACGAACGCTATTTAGTACCATACTTACCCATTAGTGTAGAACTTAGTGATAAACTGTTATCCAAAAACTGCAAAGTGACGCCTTTTGGGTCAAAAGAAAATGCCCGGAAAAAACATTGAGGGAAACGACAACTTGTGACAAGCAATTTCGTCATTTCACGCAATGTTAAATCTACTAAAAAAGAACAAAAGACATTTCATTTACTTCACTTAAAATTGTCTTCTGCGGCGTCTTTGAATTCGGACCAGTCTTAAAATTTATTCCCTAGTTTTGGACATCTTAGGGGGGTGGGGGGTGGGGGGAGTGATATTTTGTTGCCTAGGACGGCAGGGAGTTGTTTGTTCGAAAAGGTAACGAAAAGGTAACGAGCGTTCTGAATAGGTAAGAAGCAATTCCAACAGTTTGAATAACATTTTTAAGTATTCTTGTGACAGGGCATCGAGTCTAGATTTATTCGCTAGTTTTGGACATCGTAGCGAGGATATTTTGTTGCCTAGGTCGACAGGGAGTCGTTTGTTCGAATAGGTAACGAATAGGTAGCGGACGTTCTGAATAGGTAACGAGCCAATTCTCACCAGTTTTAATGACATTTTCAGCTATTCCTGTGACAGGGCATCGAATTTAGAACTATTCTGTAATTTTAGACATCGTAGGAGGCGATATTTTGTTGCATAGGTTGGCAGGGAGTCGTTTGTTTGAATAGGTAACGAATAGGTAACGGGGGTTCTGAATAGGCAACAAGCCAAATTCCACCAGTTTGAATAACATTTTTAAGTATTCTTGTTAAAGGGCATCGAATTTAGAACTATTCTGTAATTTTGGACATCGTAGGAGGCGATATTTTGTTGTATAGGTCGGCAGGGAGTCTTTTGTTCGAATAGGTAACGAATAGGTAACGGGCGTTCTGAATAGGTAACGAGCCAATTCTCACCAGTTTTAATGGCATTTTAGCTATTCCTGTGACAGGGCATCGAATTTAGAACTATTCTGTAAATTTGGACATCGTAGGAGGCGATATTTTGTTGCATAGGTCGGCAGCGAGTCGTTTGTTCGAATAGGGAACGAATAGGTAACGGGCGTTCTGAATAGGTAACAAGCCAAATTCCACCAGTTTAAATGACATTTTAGCTATTCCTGAGACAGGGCATCGAGTCTAGATTTATTCGCTAGTTTTGGACATCGTAAGAGGCGATATTTCGTTGCATAGGTCGGCAGGGAGTCGTTTGTTCGAATAGGTAACGAATAGGTAACGGGCGTTCTGAATAGGTAACGAGCCAATTCTCACCAGTTTTAATGATATTTTTAACTATTCCTGTGACAGGGCATCGAATTTAGAACTATTCTGTAATTCTAGACATCGTAGGAGGCGATATTTTGTTGCAAAGGTCAGCAGGAAGTCGTTTGTGCGAATAGGTAACGAATAGGTAACGGACGTTCTGAATAGGTAACGAGCCAATTCCCACCAGTTTTAATGATATTTTTAACTATTCCTGTGACAGGGCATCGAATTTAGAACTATTCTGTAATTCTAGGCATCGTAGGAGGCGATATTTTGTTGCATAGGTCAGCAGGAAGTCGTTTGTTCGAATAGGTAACGAATAGGTAACGGGCGTTCTGAATAGGTAACGAGCCAATGCTAACCAGTTTTAATGACATTTTTAGCTATTCCTGTGACAGGGCATGGAATTTAGAACTATTCTGTAATTTTGGACATCGTAAGAGGCGATATTTTGTTGCATAGGTCGGCAGGGAGTCTTTTGTTCGAATAGGTAACGAATAGGTAACAGACGTTCTGAATAGGTAACGAGCCAATTCTCACCAGTTTTAATAACTTTTTTAGCTATTCCTGTGACAGGGCATCGAATTTAGAACTATTCTTTAATTTTAGACATCGTAGGAGGCGATATTTTGTTGCATAGGTCAGCAGGAAGTCGTTTGTTCGAATAGGTAACGAATAGGTAACGGGCGTTCTGAATAGGTAACGAGCCAATTCTCACCAGTTTTAATGATATTTATAGCTATTCCTGTGACAGGGCATCGAATTTAGAACTATTCTGTAATTTTGGACATCGTGGGAGGCGATATTTTGTTGCATAGGTCGGCAGGAAGTCGTTTGTTCGAATAGGTAACGAATAGGTAACGGACGTTCTGAATAGGTAACGAGCCAATTCTCACCAGTTTTAATGACATTTTTAGCTATTCCTGTGACAGGGCATCGAATTTAGAACTATTCTGTAATTTTGGACATCGTAGGAGGCAATATTTTGTTGCATAGGTCGGCAGGGAGTCGTTTGTTCGAATAGGTAACGAATAGGTAACGAGCGTTCTGAATAGGTAACGAGCAAATTCCCACCAGTTTTAATGATATTTTTAACTATTCATGTGACAGGGCATCGAATTTAGAACTATTCTGTAATTCTAGACATCGTAGGAGGCGATATTTTGTTGCATAGGTCAGCAGGAAGTCGTTTGTTCGAATAGGTAACGAATAGGTAACGGGCGTTCTGAATAGGTAACGAGCCAATGCTCACCAGTTTTAATGATATTTTTAGCTATTCCTGTGACAGGGCATGGAATTTAGAACTATTCTGTAATTTTGGACATCGTAAGAGGCGATATTTTGTTTAGGTCGGCAGGGAGTCTTTTGTTCGAATAGGTAACGAATAGGTAACAGACGTTCTGAATAGGTAACGAGCCAATTCTCACCAGTTTTAATGACTTTTTTAGCTATTCCTGTGACAGGGCATCGAATTTAGAACTATTCTTTAATTTTAGACATCGTAGGAGGCGATATTTTGTTGCATAGGTCGGCAGGAAGTCGTTTGTTCGAATAGGTAACGAATAGGTAACGGACGTTCTGAATAGGTAACGAGCCAATTCTCACCAGTTTTAATGACATTTTTAGCTATTCCTGTGACAGGGCATCGAATTTAGAACTATTCTGTAATTTTGGACATCGTAGAAGGCAATATTTTGTTGCATAGGTCGGCAGGGAGTCGTTTGTTCGAATAGGTAACGAATAGGTAACGAGCGTTCTGAATAGGTAACGAGCCGATTCCCACCAGTTTTAATGATATTTTTAACTATTCCTGTGACAGGGCATCGAATTTAGAACTATTCTGTAATTCTAGACATCGTAGGAGGCGATATTTTGTTGCATAGGTCAGCAGAAAGTCGTTTGTTCGAATAGGTAACGAATAGGTAACGGGCGTTCTGAATAGGTAACGAGCCAATTCTCGCCAGTTTTAATGACATTTTTAGCTATTCCTGTGACAGGGCATCGAATTTAGAACTATTCTGTAATTTTGGACATCGTAGGAGGCGATATTTTGTTGCATAGGTCGGCAGGGAGTCGTTTGTTCGAATAGGTAACGAATAGGTAACGAGCGTTCTGAATAGGTAAGAAGCAATTCCAACAGTTTGAATAACATTTTTAAGTATTCTTGTGACAGGGCATCGAATCTAAATTTATTCGCTAGTTTTGGACATCGTAGCGAGGATATTTTGTTGCCTAGGTCGACAGGGAGTCGTTTGTTCGAATAGGTAACGAATAGGTAGTGGACGTTCTGAATAGGTAACGAGCCAATTCTCACCAGTTTTAATGACATTTTCAGCTATTCCTGTGACAGGGCATCGAATTTAGAACTATTCTGTAATTTTAGACATCGTAGGAGGCGATATTTTGTTGCATAGGTTGGCAGGGAGTCGTTTGTTTGAATAGGTAACGAATAGGTAACGGGGGTTCTGAATAGGCAACAAGCCAAATTCCACCAGTTTGAATAATATTTTTAAGTATTCTTGTTAAAGGGCATCGAATTTAGAACTATTCTGTAATTTTGGACATCGTAGGAGGCGATATTTTGTTGTATAGATCGGCAGGGAGTCTTTTGTTCGAATAGGTAACGAATAGGTAACGGGCGTTCTGAATAGGTAACGAGCCAATTCTCACCAGTTTTAATGACATTTTAGCTATTCCTGTGACAGGGCATCGAATTTAGAACTATTCTGTAAATTTGGACATCGTAGGAGGCGATATTTTGTTGCATAGGTCGGCAGCGAGTCGTTTGTTCGAATAGGGAACGAATAGGTAACGGGCGTTCTGAATAGGTAACAAGCCAAATTCCACCAGTTTAAATGACATTTTAGCATTTCCTGAGACAGGGCATCTAGTCTAGATTTATTCGCTAGTTTTGGACATCGTAAGAGGCGATATTTCGTTGCATAGGTCGGCAGGGAGTCGTTTGTTCGAATAGGTAACGAATAGGTAACGGACGTTCTGAATAGGTAACGAGCCAATTCTCACCAGTTTTAATGATATTTTTAGCTATTCCTGTAACAGGGCATCGAATTTAGAACTATTCTGTAATTCTAGACATCGTAGGAGGCGATATTTTGTTGCATAGGTCAGCAGGAAGTCGTTTGTGCGAATAGGTAACGAATAGGTAACGGACGTTCTGAATAGGTAACGAGCCAATTCTCACCGGTTTTAATGACATTTTAGCTATTCCTGTGACAGGGCATCGAATTTAGAACTATTCTGTAATTTTAGACATCGTAGGAGGCGATATTTTGTTGCATAGGTCGGCAGGGAGTCGTTTGTTTGAATAGGTAACGAATAGGTAACGAGCGTTCTGAATAGGTAACGAGCCAATTCCCACCAGTTTTAATGATATTTTTAACTATTCCTGTGACAGGGCATCGAATTTAGAACTATTCTGTAATTTTAGACATCGTAGGAGGCGATATTTTGTTGCATAGGTCAGCAGGAAGTCGTTTGTTCGAATAGGTAACGAATAGTTAACGGGCGTTCTGAATAGGTAACGAGCCAATTCTCACCAGTTTTAATGACATTTTTAGCTATTCCTGTGACAGGGCATCGAATTTAGAACTATTCTGTAATTTTAGACATCGTGGGAGGCGATATTTTGTTGCATAGGTCGGCAGGGAGTCGTTTGTTCGAATAGGTAACGAATAGGTAACGGACGTTCTGAATAGGTAACGAGCCAATTCTCACCAGTTTTAATGACATTTTTAGCTATTCCTGTGACAGGGCATCGAATTTAGAACTATTCTGTAATTTTGGACATCGTAGGAGGCAATATTTTGTTGCATAGGTCGGCAGGGAGTCGTTTGTTCGAATAGGTAACGAATAGGTAACGAGCGTTCTGAATAGGTAACGAGCCAATTCCCACCAGTTTTAATGATATTTTTAACTATTCATGTGACAGGGCATCGAATTTAGAACTATTCTGTAATTCTAGACATCGTAGGAGGCGATATTTTGTTGCATAGGTCAGCAGGAAGTCGTTTGTTCGAATAGGTAACGAATATGTAACGGGCGTTCTGAATAGGTAACGAGCCAATGCTCACCAGTTTTAATGACATTTTTAGCTATTCCTGTGACAGGGCATGGAATTTAGAACTATTCTGTAATTTTGGACATCGTAAGAGGCGATATTTTGTTGTATAGGTCGGCAGGGAGTCTTTTGTTCGAATAGGTAACGAATAGGTAACAGACGTTCTGAATAGGTAACGAGCCAATTCTCACCAGTTTTAATGACCTTTTTAGCTATTCCTGTGACAGGGCATCGAATGTAGAACTATTCTTTAATTTTAGACATCGTAGGAGGAGATATTTTGTTGCATAGGTCAGCAGGAAGTCGTTTGTTCGAATAGGTAACGAATAGGTAACGGGCGTTCTGAATAGGTAACGAGCCAATTCTCACCAGTTTTAATGACATTTATAGCTATTCCTGTGACAGGGCATCGAATTTAGAACTATTCTGTAATTTTGGACATCGTGGGAGGCGATATTTTGTTGCATAGGTCGGCAGGAAGTCGTTTGTTCGAATAGGTAACGAATAGGTAACGGACGTTCTGAATAGGTAACGAGCCAATTCTCACCAGTTTTAATGACATTTTTTGCTATTCCTGTGACAGGGCATCGAATTTAGAACTATTCTGTAATTTTGGACATCGTAGGAGGCGATATTTTGTTGCATAGGTCGGCAGGGAGTCGTTTGTTCGAATAGGTTACGAATAGGTAACGAGCGTTCTGAATAGGTAACGAGCCAATTCCCACCAGTTTTAATGATATTTTTAACTATTCATGTGACAGGGCATCGAATTTAGAACTATTCTGTAATTCTAGACATCGTAGGAGGCGATATTTTGTTGCATAGGTCGGCAGGGAGTCGTTTGTTCGAATAGGTAACGAATAGGTAACGAGCGTTCTGAATAGGTAACGAGCCAATTCTCACCAGTTTTAATGATATTTTTAACTATTACTGTGACAGGGCATCGAATTTAGAACTATTCTGTAATTCTAGACATCGTAGGAGGCGATATTTTGTTGCATAGGTCAGCAGAAAGTCGTTTGTTCGAATAGGTAACGAATAGGTAACGAGCGTTCTGAATAGGTAACGAGCCAATTCTCACCAGTTTTAATGATATTTTTAACTATTACTGTGACAGGGCATCGAATTTAGAACTATTCTGTAATTCTAGACATCGTAGGAGGCGATATTTTGTTGCATAGGTCAGCAGGAAGTCGTTTGTGCGAATAGGTAACGAATAGGTAACGGACGTTCTGAATAGGTAACGAGCCAATTCTCACCAGTTTTAATGACATTTTTAGCTATTCCTGTGACAGGGCATCGAATTTAGAACTATTCTGTAATTTTAGACATCGTAGGAGGCGATATTTTGTTGCATAGGTCGGCAGGGAGTCGTTTGTTCGAATAGGTAACGAATAGGTAACGAGCGTTCTGAATAGGTAACGAGCCAATTCCCACCAGTTTTAATGATATTTTTAACTATTCCTGTGACAGGGCATCGAATTTAGAACTCTTCTGTAATTCTAGACATCGTAGGAGGCGATATTTTGTTGCATAGGTCAGCAGGAAGTCGTTTGTTCGAATAGGTAACGAATAGGTAACGTGCGTTCTGAATAGGTAACGAGCCAATTCTCACCAGTTTTAATGACATTTTAGCTATTCATGTGACAGGGCATCGAATTTAGAACTATTCTGTAATTTTGGACATCGTAGGAGGCGATATTTTGTTGCATAGGTCGGCAGGGAGTCTTTTGTTCGAATAGGTAACGAATAGGTAACGGACGTTCTGAATAGGTAACGAGCAAATTCCCGCCAGTTTAAATGATATTTTTAACTATTCCTGTGACAGGGCATCGAATTTAGAACTATTCTGTAATTCTAGACATCGTAGGAGGCGATATTTTGTTGCATAGGTCAGCAGGGAGTCGTTTGTGCGAATAGGTATCGAATAGGTAACGGACGTTCTGAATAGGTAACGAGCCAATTCCCACCAGTTTAAATGATATTTTTAACTATTCCTGTGACAGGGCATCGAATTTAGAACTATTCTGTAATTCTAGACATCGTAGGAGGCGATATTTTGTTGCATATGTCAACAGGAAGTCGTTTTTTCGAATAGGTAACGAATAGGTAACGGGCGTTCTGAATAGGTAACGAGCCAATTCTCACCAGTTTTAATGACATTTTTAGCTATTCCTGTGACAGGGCATCGAATTTAGAACTATTCTGTAATTTTGGACATCGTAGGAGGCAATATTTTGTTGCATAGGTCGGCAGGGAGTCGTTTGTTCGAATAGGTAACGAATAGGTAACGAGCGTTCTGAATAGGTAACGAGCAAATTCCCACCAGTTTTAATGATATTTTTAACTATTCATGTGACAGGGCATCGAATTTAGAACTATTCTGTAATTCTAGACATCGTAGGAGGCGATATTTTGTTGCATAGGTCAGCACGAAGTCGTTTGTTCGAATAGGTAACGAATAGGTAACGGGCGTTCTGAATAGGTAACGAGCCAATGCTCACCAGTTTTAATGATATTTTTAGCTATTCCTGTGACAGGGCATGGAATTTAGAACTATTCTGTAATTTTGGACATCGTAAGAGGCGATATTTTGTTTAGGTCGGCAGGGAGTCTTTTGTTCGAATAGGTAACGAATAGGTAACAGACGTTCTGAATAGGTAACGAGCCAATTCTCACCAGTTTTAATGACTTTTTTAGCTATTCCTGTGACAGGGCATCGAATTTAGAACTATTCTTTAATTTTAGACATCGTAGGAGGCGATATTTTGTTGCATAGGTCGGCAGGAAGTCGTTTGTTCGAATAGGTAACGAATAGGTAACGGACGTTCTGAATAGGTAACGAGCCAATTCTCACCAGTTTTAATGACATTTTTAGCTATTCCTGTGACAGGGCATCGAATTTAGAACTATTCTGTAATTTTGGACATCGTAGAAGGCAATATTTTGTTGCATAGGTCGGCAGGGAGTCGTTTGTTCGAATAGGTAACGAATAGGTAACGAGCGTTCTGAATAGGTAACGAGCCGATTCCCACCAGTTTTAATGATATTTTTAACTATTCCTGTGACAGGGCATCGAATTTAGAACTATTCTGTAATTCTAGACATCGTAGGAGGCGATATTTTGTTGCATAGGTCAGCAGAAAGTCGTTTGTTCGAATAGGTAACGAATAGGTAACGGGCGTTCTGAATAGGTAACGAGCCAATTCTCGCCAGTTTTAATGACATTTTTAGCTATTCCTGTGACAGGGCATCGAATTTAGAACTATTCTGTAATTTTGGACATCGTAGGAGGCGATATTTTGTTGCATAGGTCGGCAGGGAGTCGTTTGTTCGAATAGGTAACGAATAGGTAACGAGCGTTCTGAATAGGTAAGAAGCAATTCCAACAGTTTGAATAACATTTTTAAGTATTCTTGTGACAGGGCATCGAATCTAAATTTATTCGCTAGTTTTGGACATCGTAGCGAGGATATTTTGTTGCCTAGGTCGACAGGGAGTCGTTTGTTCGAATAGGTAACGAATAGGTAGTGGACGTTCTGAATAGGTAACGAGCCAATTCTCACCAGTTTTAATGACATTTTCAGCTATTCCTGTGACAGGGCATCGAATTTAGAACTATTCTGTAATTTTAGACATCGTAGGAGGCGATATTTTGTTGCATAGGTTGGCAGGGAGTCGTTTGTTTGAATAGGTAACGAATAGGTAACGGGGGTTCTGAATAGGCAACAAGCCAAATTCCACCAGTTTGAATAATATTTTTAAGTATTCTTGTTAAAGGGCATCGAATTTAGAACTATTCTGTAATTTTGGACATCGTAGGAGGCGATATTTTGTTGTATAGGTCGGCAGGGAGTCTTTTGTTCGAATAGGTAACGAATAGGTAACGGGCGTTCTGAATAGGTAACGAGCCAATTCTCACCAGTTTTAATGACATTTTAGCTATTCCTGTGACAGGGCATCGAATTTAGAACTATTCTGTAAATTTGGACATCGTAGGAGGCGATATTTTGTTGCATAGGTCGGCAGCGAGTCGTTTGTTCGAATAGGGAACGAATAGGTAACGGGCGTTCTGAATAGGTAACAAGCCAAATTCCACCAGTTTAAATGACATTTTAGCATTTCCTGAGACAGGGCATCTAGTCTAGATTTATTCGCTAGTTTTGGACATCGTAAGAGGCGATATTTCGTTGCATAGGTCGGCAGGGAGTCGTTTGTTCGAATAGGTAACGAATAGGTAACGGACGTTCTGAATAGGTAACGAGCCAATTCTCACCAGTTTTAATGATATTTTTAGCTATTCCTGTAACAGGGCATCGAATTTAGAACTATTCTGTAATTCTAGACATCGTAGGAGGCGATATTTTGTTGCATAGGTCAGCAGGAAGTCGTTTGTGCGAATAGGTAACGAATAGGTAACGGACGTTCTGAATAGGTAACGAGCCAATTCTCACCGGTTTTAATGACATTTTAGCTATTCCTGTGACAGGGCATCGAATTTAGAACTATTCTGTAATTTTAGACATCGTAGGAGGCGATATTTTGTTGCATAGGTCGGCAGGGAGTCGTTTGTTTGAATAGGTAACGAATAGGTAACGAGCGTTCTGAATAGGTAACGAGCCAATTCCCACCAGTTTTAATGATATTTTTAACTATTCCTGTGACAGGGCATCGAATTTAGAACTATTCTGTAATTTTAGACATCGTGGGAGGCGATATTTTGTTGCATAGGTCGGCAGGGAGTCGTTTGTTCGAATAGGTAACGAATAGGTAACGGACGTTCTGAATAGGTAACGAGCCAATTCTCACCAGTTTTAATGACATTTTTAGCTATTCCTGTGACAGGGCATCGAATTTAGAACTATTCTGTAATTTTGGACATCGTAGGAGGCAATATTTTGTTGCATAGGTCGGCAGGGAGTCGTTTGTTCGAATAGGTAACGAATAGGTAACGAGCGTTCTGAATAGGTAACGAGCCAATTCCCACCAGTTTTAATGATATTTTTAACTATTCATGTGACAGGGCATCGAATTTAGAACTATTCTGTAATTCTAGACATCGTAGGAGGCGATATTTTGTTGCATAGGTCAGCAGGAAGTCGTTTGTTCGAATAGGTAACGAATATGTAACGGGCGTTCTGAATAGGTAACGAGCCAATGCTCACCAGTTTTAATGACATTTTTAGCTATTCCTGTGACAGGGCATGGAATTTAGAACTATTCTGTAATTTTGGACATCGTAAGAGGCGATATTTTGTTGTATAGGTCGGCAGGGAGTCTTTTGTTCGAATAGGTAACGAATAGGTAACAGACGTTCTGAATAGGTAACGAGCCAATTCTCACCAGTTTTAATGACCTTTTTAGCTATTCCTGTGACAGGGCATCGAATTTAGAACTATTCTTTAATTTTAGACATCGTAGGAGGAGATATTTTGTTGCATAGGTCAGCAGGAAGTCGTTTGTTCGAATAGGTAACGAATAGGTAACGGGCGTTCTGAATAGGTAACGAGCCAATTCTCACCAGTTTTAATGATATTTATAGCTATTCCTGTGACAGGGCATCGAATTTAGAACTATTCTGTAATTTTGGACATCGTGGGAGGCGATATTTTGTTGCATAGGTCGGCAGGAAGTCGTTTGTTCGAATAGGTAACGAATAGGTAACGGACGTTCTGAATAGGTAACGAGCCAATTCTCACCAGTTTTAATGACATTTTTTGCTATTCCTGTGACAGGGCATCGAATTTAGAACTATTCTGTAATTTTGGACATCGTAGGAGGCGATATTTTGTTGCATAGGTCGGCAGGGAGTCGTTTGTTCGAATAGGTTACGAATAGGTAACGAGCGTTCTGAATAGGTAACGAGCCAATTCCCACCAGTTTTAATGATATTTTTAACTATTCATGTGACAGGGCATCGAATTTAGAACTATTCTGTAATTCTAGACATCGTAGGAGGCGATATTTTGTTGCATAGGTCGGCAGGGAGTCGTTTGTTCGAATAGGTAACGAAAGGTAACGAGCGTTCTGAATAGGTAACGAGCCAATTCTCACCAGTTTTAATGATATTTTTAACTATTACTGTGACAGGGCATCGAATTTAGAACTATTCTGTAATTCTAGACATCGTAGGAGGCGATATTTTGTTGCATAGGTCAGCAGAAAGTCGTTTGTTCGAATAGGTAACGAATAGGTAACGAGCGTTCTGAATAGGTAACGAGCCAATTCTCACCAGTTTTAATGATATTTTTAACTATTACTGTGACAGGGCATCGAATTTAGAACTATTCTGTAATTCTAGACATCGTAGGAGGCGATATTTTGTTGCATAGGTCAGCAGGAAGTCGTTTGTGCGAATAGGTAACGAATAGGTAACGGACGTTCTGAATAGGTAACGAGCCAATTCTCACCAGTTTTAATGACATTTTTAGCTATTCCTGTGACAGGGCATCGAATTTAGAACTATTCTGTAATTTTAGACATCGTAGGAGGCGATATTTTGTTGCATAGGTCGGCAGGGAGTCGTTTGTTCGAATAGGTAACGAATAGGTAACGAGCGTTCTGAATAGGTAACGAGCCAATTCCCACCAGTTTTAATGATATTTTTAACTATTCCTGTGACAGGGCATCGAATTTAGAACTATTCTGTAATTCTAGACATCGTAGGAGGCGATATTTTGTTGCATAGGTCAGCAGGAAGTCGTTTGTTCGAATAGGTAACGAATAGGTAACGTGCGTTCTGAATAGGTAACGAGCCAATTCTCACCAGTTTTAATGACATTTTAGCTATTCATGTGACAGGGCATCGAATTTAGAACTATTCTGTAATTTTGGACATCGTAGGAGGCGATATTTTGTTGCATAGGTCGGCAGGGAGTCTTTTGTTCGAATAGGTAACGAATAGGTAACGGACGTTCTGAATAGGTAACGAGCAAATTCCCGCCAGTTTAAATGATATTTTTAACTATTCCTGTGACAGGGCATCGAATTTAGAACTATTCTGTAATTCTAGACATCGTAGGAGGCGATATTTTGTTGCATAGGTCAGCAGGGAGTCGTTTGTGCGAATAGGTATCGAATAGGTAACGGACGTTCTGAATAGGTAACGAGCCAATTCCCACCAGTTTAAATGATATTTTTAACTATTCCTGTGACAGGGCATCGAATTTAGAACTGTTCTGTAATTCTAGACATCGTAGGAGGCGATATTTTGTTGCATATGTCAACAGGAAGTCGTTTTTTCGAATAGGTAACGAATAGGTAACGGGCGTTCTGAATAGGTAACGAGCCAATTCTCACCAGTTTTAATGACATTTTTAGCTATTCCTGTGACAGGGCATCGAATTTAGAACTATTCTGTAATTTTGGACATCGTAGGAGGCGATATTTTGTTGTATAGGTCGGCAGGGAGTCTTTTGTTCGAATAGGTAACGAATAGGTAACAGACGTTCTGATTAGGTAACGAGCCAATTCTCACCAGTTTTAATGACATTTTAGCTATTCCTGTGACAGGGCATCGAATTTAGAACTATTCTGTAATTTTAGACATCGTAGGGGGCGATATTTTGTTGCATAGGTCGGCAGGGAGTCGTTTGTTCGAATAGGTAACGAATAGGTAACGAGCGTTCTGAATAGGTAACGAGCCAATTCCCACCAGTTTTAATGATATTTTTAACTATTCCTGGGACAGGGCATCGAATTTAGAACTATTCTGTAATTCTACACATCGTAGGAGGCGATATTTTTTTGCTTAGGTCGGCAGGGAGTCGTTTGTTCGAATAGGTAACGAATAGGTAACGGGCGTTCTGAATAGGTAACGAGCCAATTCCCACCAGTTTTAATGATATTTTTAACTATTCCTGTGACAGGGCATCGAATTTAGAACTATTCTGTAATTCTAGACATCGTAGGAGGCGATATTTTGTTGCATAGGTCAGCAGGAAGTCGTTTGTTCGAATAGGTAACGAATAGGTAACGGGCGTTCTGAATAGGTAACGAGCCAATTCTCACCAGTTTTAATGACATTTTTAGCTATTCACGTGACAGGGCATCGAATTTAGAACTATTCTGCAATTTTGGACATCGTAGGAGGCGATATTTTGTTGCATAGGTCGGCAGGGAGTCGTTTGTTCGAATAGGTAACGAATAGGTAACGAGCGTTCTGAATAGGTAACGAGCCAATTCCCACCAGTTTTAATGATATTTTTAACTATTCCTGTGACAGGGCATCGAATTTAGAACTATTCTGTAATTTTGGACATCGTAGGAGGCGATATTTTGTTGCATAGGTCAGCAGGAAGTCGTTGTTCGAATAGGTAACGAATAGGTAACGGGCGTTCTGAATAGGTAACGAGCCAATTCTCACCAGTTTTAATGACATTTTTAGCTATTCCTGTGACAGGGCATCGAATTTAGAACTATTCTGTAATTTTGGACATCGTGGGAGGCGATATTTTGTTGCATAGGTCGGCAGGGAGTCGTTTGTTCGAATAGGTAACGAATAGGTAACGAGCGTTCTGAATAGGTAACGAGCCAATTCCCACCAGTTTTAATGATATTTTTAACTATTCATGTTACAGGGCATCGAATTTAGAACTATTCTGTAATTCTAGACATCGTAGGAGGCGATATTTTGTTGCATAGGTCAGCAGGAAGTCGTTTGTGCGAATAGGTAACGAATAGGTAACGGGCGTTCTGAATAGGTAACGAGCCAATTCCCACCAGTTTTAATGATATTTTTAACTATTCCTGTGACAGGGCATCGAATTTAGAACTATTCTGTAATTTTGGACATCGTAGGAGGCGATATTTTGTTGTATAGGTCGGCAGGGAGTCTTTTGTTCGAATAGGTAACGAATAGGTAACAGACGTTCTGAATAGGTAACGAGCCCATTCTCACCAGTTTTAATGACATTTTAGCTATTCCTGTGACAGGGCATCGAATTTAGAACTATTCTGTAATTTTAGACATCGTAGGAGGCGATATTTTGTTGCATAGGTCGGCAGGGAGTCGTTTGTTTGAATAGGTAACGAATAGGTAACAAGCGTTCTGAATAGGTAACGAGCCAATTCCCACCAGTTTTAATGATATTTTTAACTATTCCTGTGACAGGGCATCGAATTTAGAACTATTCTGTAATTCTAGACATCGTAGGAGGCGATATTTTGTTGCATAGGTCAGCAGGAAGTCGTTTGTTCGAATAGGTAACGAATAGGTAACGGGCGTTCTGAATAGGTAATGAGCCAATTCTCACCAGTTTTAATGACATTTTTAGCTATTCCTGTGACAGGGGATCGAATTTAGAACTATTCTGTAATTTTGGACATCGTAGGAGGCGATATTTTGTTGCATAGGTCGGCAGGAAGTCGTTTGTTCGAATAGGTAACGAATAGGTAACGGGCGTTCTGAATAGGTAACGAGCCAATTCTCACCAGTTTTAATGACATTTATAGCTATTCCTGTGACAGGGCATCGAATTTAGAACTATTCTGTAATTTTGGACATCGTGGGAGGCGATATTTTGTTGCATAGGTCAGCAGAAAGTCGTTTGTTCGAATAGGTAACGAATAGGTAACGAGCGTTCTGAATAGGTAACGAGCCAATTCTCACCAGTTTTAATGACATTTTTAACTATTACTGTGACAGGGCATCGAATTTAGAACTATTCTGTAATTCTAGACATCGTAGGAGGCGATATTTTGTTGCATAGGTCAGCAGGAAGTCGTTTGTGCGAATAGGTAACGAATAGGTAACGGACGTTCTGAATAGGTAACGAGCCAATTCTCACCAGGTTTAATGACATTTTTAGCTATTCCTGTGACAGGGCATCGAATTTAGAACTATTCTTTAATTTTAGACATCGTAGGAGGCGATATTTTGTTGCATAGGTCGGCAGGGAGTCGTTTGTTCGAATAGGTAACGAATAGGTAACGAGCATTCTGAATAGGTAACGAGCCAATTCCCACCAGTTTTAATGATATTTTTAACTATTCCTGTGACAGGGCATCGAATTTAGAACTATTCTGTAATTCTAGACATCGTAGGAGGCGATATTTTGTTGCATAGGTCGGCAGGGAGTCGTTTGTTCGAATAGGTAACGAATAGGTAACGAGCGTTCTGAATAGGTAACGAGCCAATTCCCACCAGTTTTAATGATATTTTTAGCTATTCCTGTGACAGGGCATCGAATTTAGAACTATTCTGTAATTTTGGACATCGTAGGAGGCGATATTTTGTTGCATAGGTCGGCAGGGAGTCGTTTGTTCGAATAGGTAACGAATAGGTAACGAGCGTTCTGAATAGGTAACGAGCCAATTCCCACCAGTTTTAATGATATTTTTAACTATTACTGTGACAGGGCATCGAATTTAGAACTATTCTGTAATTCTAGACATCGTAGGAGGCGATATTTTGTTGCATAGGTCAGCAGGAAGTCGTTTGTGCGAAAAGGTAACGAATAGGTAACGGACGTTCTGAATAGGTAACGAGCCAATTCTCACCAGTTTTAATGACATTTTTAGCTATTCCTGTGACAGGGCATCGAATTTAGAACGATTCTGTAATTTTAGACATCGTAGGAGGCGATATTTTGTTGCATAGGTCGGCAGGGAGTCGTTTGTTCGAATAGGTAACGAATAGGTAAAGAGCGTTCTGAATAGGTAACGAGCCAATTCCCACCAGTTTTAATGATATTTTTAACTATTCCTGTGACAGGGCATCGAATTTAGAACTATTCTGTAATTCTAGACATCGTAGGAGGCGATATTCTGTTGCATAGGTCAGCAGGAAGTCGTTTGTGCGAATAGGTAACGAATAGGTAACGGACGTTCTGAATAGGTAACAAGCCAATTCCCACCAGTTTTAAAGATATTTTTAACTATTCCTGTGACAGGGCATCGAATTTAGAACTATTCTCTAATTCTAGACATCGTAGGAGGCGATATTTTGTTGCATAGGTCAGCAGGGAGTCGTTTGTTCGAATAGGTAACGAATAGGTAACGGGCGTTCTGAATAGGTAACGTGCCAATTCTCACCAGTTTTAATGACATTTTTAGCTATTCCTGTGACAGGGCATCGAATTTAGAACTATTCTGTAATTTTGGACATCGTAGGAGGCGATATTTTTTTGCATAGGTCGGCAGGAAGTCTTTTGTTCGAATAGGTAACGAATAGGTAACAGACGTTCTGAATAGGTAACGAGCCAATTCTCACCAGTTTTAATGACATTTTTAGCTATTCCTGTGACAGGACATCGAATTTAGAACTATTCTGTAATTTTAGACATCGTAGGAGGCGATATTTTGTTGCATAGGTCGGCAGGGAGTCGTTTGTTCGAATAGGTAACGAATAGGTAACGAGCGTTCTGAATAGGTAACGAGCCAATTTCCACCAGTTTTAATGATATTTTTAACTATTCCTGTGACAGGGCATCGAATTTAGAACTATTCTGTAATTCTAGACATCGTAGGAGGCGATATTTTGTTGCATAGGTCAACAGGAAGTCGTTTGTTCGAATAGGTAACGAATAGGTAACGGGCGTTCTGAATAGGTAACGAGCTAATTCTCACCAGTTTTAATGCCATTTTTAGCTATTCCTGTGACAGGGCATCGAATTTAGAACTATTCTGTAATTTTGGACATCGTAGGAGGCGATATTTTGTTGCATAGGTCGGCAGGGAGTCTTTTGTTCGAATAGGTAACGAATAGGTAACGGACGTTCTGAATAGGTAACGAGCCAATTCTCACCAGTTTTAATGACATTTTAGCTATTCCTGTGACAGGGCATCGAATTTAGAACTATTCTGTAATTTTGGACATCGTAGGAGGCAATATTTTGTTGCATAGGTCGGCAGGGAGTCGTTTGTTCGAATAGGTAACGAATAGGTAACGAGCGTTTTGAATAGGTAACGAACCAATTCCCACCAGTTTTAATGACATTTTTAGCTATTCCTGTGACAGGGCATCGAATTTAGAACTATTCTGTAATTTTAGACATCGTAGGAGGCGATATTTTGTTGCATAGGTCGGCAGGGAGTCGTTTGTTCGAATAGGTAACGAATAGGTAACGAGCATTCTGAATAGGTAACGAGCCAATTCCCACCAGTTTTAATGATATTTTTAACTATTCCTGTGACAGGGCATCGAATTTAGAACTATTCTGTAATTCTAGACATCGTAGGAGGCGATATTTTGTTGCATAGGTCGGCAGGGAGTCGTTTGTTCGAATAGGTAACGAATAGGTAACGAGCGTTCTGAATAGGTAACGAGCCAATTCCCACCAGTTTTAATGATATTTTTAGCTATTCCTGTGACAGGGCATCGAATTTAGAACTATTCTGTAATTTTGGACATCGTAGGAGGCGATATTTTGTTGCATAGGTCGGCAGGGAGTCGTTTGTTCGAATAGGTAACGAATAGGTAACGAGCGTTCTGAATAGGTAACGAGCCAATTCCCACCAGTTTTAATGATATTTTTAACTATTCCTGTGACAGGGCATCGAATTTAGAACTATTCTGTAATTTTAGACATCGTAGGAGGCGATATTTTGTTGCATAGGTCGGCAGGGAGTCGTTTGTTCGAATAGGTAACGAATAGGTAACGAGCATTCTGAATAGGTAACGAGCCAATTCCCACCAGTTTTAATGATATTTTTAACTATTCCTGTGACAGGGCATCGAATTTAGAACTATTCTGTAATTCTAGACATCGTAGGAGGCGATATTTTGTTGCATAGGTCGGCAGGGAGTCGTTTGTTCGAATAGGTAACGAATAGGTAACGAGCGTTCTGAATAGGTAACGAGCCAATACCCACCAGTTTTAATGATATTTTTAGCTATTCCTGTGACAGGGCATCGAATTTAGAACTATTCTGTAATTTTGGACATCGTAGGAGGCGATATTTTGTTGCATAGGTCGGCAGGGAGTCGTTTGTTCGAATAGGTAACGAATAGGTAACGAGCGTTCTGAATAGGTAACGAGCCAATTCCCACCAGTTTTAATGATATTTTTAACTATTACTGTGACAGGGCATCGAATTTAGAACTATTCTGTAATTCTAGACATCGTAGGAGGCGATATTTTGTTGCATAGGTCAGCAGGAAGTCGTTTGTGCGAAAAGGTAACGAATAGGTAACGGACGTTCTGAATAGGTAACGAGCCAATTCTCACCAGTTTTAATGACATTTTTAGCTATTCCTGTGACAGGGCATCGAATTTAGAACGATTCTGTAATTTTAGACATCGTAGGAGGCGATATTTTGTTGCATAGGTCGGCAGGGAGTCGTTTGTTCGAATAGGTAACGAATAGGTAAAGAGCGTTCTGAATAGGTAACGAGCCAATTCCCACCAGTTTTAATGATATTTTTAACTATTCCTGTGACAGGGCATCGAATTTAGAACTATTCTGTAATTCTAGACATCGTAGGAGGCGATATTCTGTTGCATAGGTCAGCAGGAAGTCGTTTGTGCGAATAGGTAACGAATAGGTAACGGACGTTCTGAATAGGTAACAAGCCAATTCCCACCAGTTTTAAAGATATTTTTAACTATTCCTGTGACAGGGCATCGAATTTAGAACTATTCTCTAATTCTAGACATCGTAGGAGGCGATATTTTGTTGCATAGGTCAGCAGGGAGTCGTTTGTTCGAATAGGTAACGAATAGGTAACGGGCGTTCTGAATAGGTAACGAGCCAATTCTCACCAGTTTTAATGACATTTTTAGCTATTCCTGTGACAGGGCATCGAATTTAGAACTATTCTGTAATTTTGGACATCGTAGGAGGCGATATTTTTTTGTATAGGTCGGCAGGAAGTCTTTTGTTCGAATAGGTAACGAATAGGTAACAGACGTTCTGAATAGGTAACGAGCCAATTCTCACCAGTTTTAATGACATTTTTAGCTATTCCTGTGACAGGGCATCGAATTTAGAACTATTCTGTAATTTTAGACATCGTAGGAGGCGATATTTTGTTGCATAGGTCGGCTGGGAGTCGTTTGTTCGAATAGGTAACGAATAGGTAACGAGCGTTCTGAATAGGTAACGAGCCAATTTCCACCAGTTTTAATGATATTTTTAACTATTCCTGTGACAGGGCATCGAATTTAGAACTATTCTGTAATTCTAGACATCGTAGGAGGCGATATTTTGTTGCATAGGTCAACAGGAAGTCGTTTGTTCGAATAGGTAACGAATAGGTAACGGGCGTTCTGAATAGGTAACGAGCTAATTCTCACCAGTTTTAATGCCATTTTTAGCTATTCCTGTGACAGGGCATCGAATTTAGAACTATTCTGTAATTTTGGACATCGTAGGAGGCGATATTTTGTAGCATAGGTCGGCAGGGAGTCTTTTGTTCGAATAGGTAACGAATAGGTAACGGACGTTCTGAATAGGTAACGAGCCAATTCTCACCAGTTTTAATGACATTTTAGCTATTCCTGTGACAGGGCATCGAATTTAGAACTATTCTGTAATTTTGGACATCGTAGGAGGCAATATTTTGTTGCATAGGTCGGCAGGGAGTCGTTTGTTCGAATAGGTAACGAATAGGTAACGAGCGTTTTGAATAGGTAACGAACCAATTCCCACCAGTTTTAATGATATTTTTAACTATTCCTGTGACAGGGCATCGAATTTAGAACTATTCTGTAATTCTAGACATCGTAGGAGGCGATATTTTGTTGCATAGGTCAGCAGGAAGTCGTTTGTGCGAATAGGTAACGAATAGGTAACGGACGTTCTGTATAGGTAACGAGCCAATTCTCAACAGTTTTAGTGACATTTTTAGCTATTCATGTGACAGGGCATCGAATTTAGAACGATTCTGTAATTTTGGACATTCGTAGGTGGCGATATTTTGTTGCATAGGTCGGCAGGGAGTCGTTTGTTCGAATAGGTAACGAATAGGTAACGGGCGTTCTGAATAGGTAACGAGCCAATTCCCACCAGTTTTAATGACATTTTTAGCTTTTGCTGTGACAGGGCATCGAATTTAGAACTATTCTGTAATTTTAGACATCGTAAGAGGCGATATTTTGTTGCCTAGGTTGGCAGGGAGTCGTTTGTTCGAATAGGTAACGAATAGGTAACGGACGTTCTGAATAGGTAACGAGCCAATTCCCACCAGTTTTAATGATATTTTTAACTATTCCTGTGACAGGGCATCGAATTTAGAACTATTCTGTAATTCTAGACATCGTAGGAGGCGATATTTTGTTGCATATGTCAACAGGAAGTCGTTTGTTCGAATAGGTAACGAATACGTAACGGGCGTTCTGAATAGGTAACGAGCCAATTCTCACCAGTTTTAATGACATTTTTAGCTATTCCTGTGACAGGGCATCGAATTTAGAACTATTCTGTAATTTTGGACATCGTAGGAGGCGATATTTTGTTGTATAGGTCGGCAGGGAGTCTTTTGTTCGAATAGGTAACGAATAGGTAACAGGCGTTCTGAATAGGTAACGAGCCAATTCTCACCAGTTTTAATGACATTTTAGCTATTCCTGTGACAGGGCATCGAATTTAGAACTATTCTGTAATTTTAGACATCGTAAGAGGCGATATTTTGTTGCCTAGGTCGGCAGGGAGTCGTTTGTTCGAATAGGTAACGAATAGGTAACGAATAGGTAACGGGCGTTCTGAATAGGTAACAAGCCAATTCCCACCAGCTTTAATGACATTTTTAGCTTTTGTTTTGACAGGGCATCGAATTTAGAACTATTCTGTAATTTAGACATCGTAGGAGGCGATATTTTGTTGCCTAGGGCGGCAGGGAGTCGTTTGTTCGAATAGGTAACGAATAGGTAACGGGCGTTCTGAATAGGTAACAAGCCAATTCCCACAATTTTAATGACATTTTGAGCTATTCCTGTGACAGGGGATCGAATTTAGAACTATTCTGTAATTTTGGACATCGTAGGAGGCGATATTTTGTTGCATAGGTCGACAGGGAGCCGTTTGTTCGAATAGGTAACGAATAGGTAACGGGTGTTTTGAATAGGTAATAAGCCATTTTGCTCCATTTGTGTGATATTGTTTTTTAATCCTTCAGTTGTTTTGGACATAGTAATGGTGATATATTGCCCGGGACGGCAGGGAATCATTTTCAAATAGGTAATGAACTTTTAATGAGGATATCTAATATGCATGTTTTAAGTCAATTTTCACCAGTTGGGTGTTTCTTTTTTCACTGGAATGAAGACAATCATTGACAAGGCATCAAGTCTACGGTTTTACAATGTTTGACGCGCTTTGGGGTCAAATCAGACCTAAAACCGCGAATAGGTAATGAATAGGTAACAGGGAATAGGTAACCAACTTCACACTTGAATAGGTAATGAATAGGGAATAGGGAATAGGTAACAGACTTCACATGTGAATAGGTAATGAATAGGGAATAGGGAATAGGTAGCCAACTTCACAGGGGTCGACAAGTATACCTTTTTTGTTGGTGATGTTGAATTGGAACATGTGAAACAATATAAATATCTTGGTGTAATAATATGTAACACTGCAAAGTTTTCTTCTGATGAAAAATCACTAGGGTTAAAGGCGAGTAGAGCTCTATTTTCAATTTAAAAGGGAATATTTGATAAGGATATTAAGCCTTCTATCATTTTAAAGATATTTGATTCCCTCGTTAAACCCATTGCACTTTACGGTAGCGAAATTTGGGCTGCTTACAAACCATGTTACAAGAATAAATCATTGGACGATTTGTTTGAAATGTCAATTAAAGGGGCATTTCATTCCAATTTCAATTTTTTAAAGTATGTCTTGATGCCAAGATTGGTTATTCTAATGAGTATAAATACTATTAGTTTTTTGAGGTTGTCGCAAATAAGCGAGAAACACGCATTTAAAGTTGAGACATAATCGATAAATTGCATATAAATCCGAACTGTTGTCCACAACAATTTGTTCAATTTTAACACAAAAATATAAATTTCTCGTAAACGGCGCAATACTTTGGCTTGAAATTTTCAGAATTTTCATAAGGAAATAGGCTCTTTCCGATAAAAATAAAAGTAAATTTTATGAGAAAAAATTCTGAAATGTCACTTTAAAGGCAGTAATGAATTTGATAAGCTTTTGATAAAATTCTGTAAATACGTACTCGGAATTCATTCTAAAACTTCTAATATTGCAGTAATAAGTGAACTAGGTCAATTGCCAATGCTAATAACAATTGTAACTAGTTCTATCAATTTTTGGCTGCATACTATTCAGTCAAGCGCAGATTCGTTAGTTGCAAAGGCTTACTTGGAACAATTAAATGCTTCTAGTAATAAGTCAATCTGGTTGCAATTTATTCAAAATATTCTGCAGGAACTTGGATTTTCACATGTTTGGCGAAATCAGTTTACCTTTAATTCAAACGCTTTTTAGCTGCAATTAAGCGCAAAGTGACTGATAGGTTTATGTCGTTTTGGTCAAGACGCCGTTCAGAAAGTGCGGGGATGCATAAATTATGGATATACAAGCAATTAAAACTAAACTTCAAATTTGAAACATATCTTGATCATATAAGGGATAAAAATATCGGAAATCCTTGAGTGCTTTTAGAATGAGTTTCCACCAACTCCGAATTGAGCGTGGAAGATATTGTGGTGAACCAGAGGAGCAAAGATTGTGCACATCATGTAATTGTGTTGAAAATGAAATTCACTTTCTTATAAGATGTGAAAATATAACGAAGAACGATTGAAATTACGCACAAGTCTGGTTAAAACTAATTTTGTATGGGATGACCAGAATGATAATGTAGCTTTTGTAGCAAAGATTTGAATGTTATTCAATCGATCGCATGTTTTATAAACGAATGTAAAATAACATAGCTTTAAAGTGACATTTCACATTTATTTAATCTTTTAAAAGTATGTCTTGATGCAAAGATTGTTTATTCTTATGCGTAGAAATGCTATCAGTTTTTTGAAGTTGTTATTTATAAGCGAGAAACACGCATTTAAATTTGAGACATAATCGATAAATTGCATATAAATCCGAACTGTTGTCCACAACAATTTGTTAAATTTTAACACAAAAATATAGATTTCTCTTGAACGGCGCAATATTTTGGCTTGACATTTTCAGAATTTTCATAAGGAAATATGCTCTTTCAGATAAAAATAACAGTAAAATTTATGACAAAAAATTCTGAAATGTCAATTTAAACTCCAAACAGTTGATTTGTTTCGTGTAAAAGTGAAAAACTTTTACAATGTATGTTTTGTATATTTGTGTTTATTTGTGTATTTGTTTTGTTCAATTTTGCCTTTAACCCGTAAGGGTTTAACTGGGCAATAAAATATATTCTATTCTATTCAATATCTGTATAAAAAGGGGTCTAACTTCGAAGGCCATCCATGCATATATGGTTTCAACACTAGGGGATGGCGCTCCGTCGTATGCTACAGTAAAGAGATGGGTAGGGAGTTCAAGCGTGGTAGGCAGAGTCTTGAGGACGACGTCCGCCCTGGAAGGCCTGTCACCGTTGCAACACCAGAAATGGTCAATAAAGTCCATGATATTGTTAATGGACAGTATTATGCATCACTTTTAAGGCAACTGAGAGAAACCATCAAGCTCAAACACCGTGGAAAACTCAGCAAAGGTGTACTGTTCCACCAGGACAATGCCCCTGTTCACAAGTCTGCCATTGCCATAGCTGCCATCAATAACTGTGGTTTTGAACTAGTGTAACACCCGCCTTATTCACCTGATCTTGCTCCATCAGACTTTCACCTGTTTCCGCAGTTGAAAAGAGCATTTGCTAGTACCAACTTTCAGTCAAATGATGACGTCATACATGCAGTGGAGGCCTTTCTGAACGACCAGGAGAAGGAGTTCTACAAAAGTGGCATAGAGGCCTTAAAACATCGCTAGCAAAAGTGTATAGACAAAGAAGGGGATTGTGTTGAAAAATTAAATCGTTTGACAGTTACAATTCAAACCTTTCTATGTGAGGCTAACTACTTATCAATCAACCCTCGTACTTTCTTAAAAAATGTTTGCACTTTGCACGACTGTTCTTAGCTGTGACAAGGATTTGACGTTCCTAATATAATTGGCTTGGGAAAATATTGAGGCAATTTAAGAAGAAAAAGCTGTTTATCAGCATTTCATAATTTTTCCCCAATATTTTAATCTGACCTGTATTATTTACAAATTAAACATGTATTAACGCCAATTTTTGTCGTCAGCAACAGCTTTCAAGTTGAACTGCACTAAAGTTTTGTCGTTTGGGAAAGGGTTAACATTTTTTTGTATGCAGAGAAGAAGAAACAAACTTGAAATGCAGTTTTGATGACTGGCAGACCACTGGTGCTGATTCTTGATTTACCTAGGCCTTTTCCGACGATGCTACATGCCTTCAGCCTGCCGACGTTCTCAAAAACCGTTTAACCCTTTCCCAAACAAGACCAATTTTTACGTCCCTAATGGAAGATGCTTGGAAAAGCATTGAGACAAAAGAAAAAAATGTTGGTGACCTGAATTTTCACGTTATAATTCAATATTCTTACGCTGCCTCACACACAAATGATTCCTATATAAATATACAATTCGCTGTTTGCAGCCGTTTTAAAATTGAAACACCATATAATGTCGTTGCTTTGGAAAGGGTTAAGTCATTTAGTCCAACGATTAGCTCAGCACGCACAAAGTTGACCGACTTAACTCTTTTTATCTTTTTTCCATTTCTTCGATAAGTGCAAAAATCAATTTAGCCTCTTCGTTAATTTTTTGCATACCCTTATTAAATTCCTCATCTAAGCTCTTCAACATGTCTTGCGCCAAACGTTCGATCTCAGCATTACGAGCTTCAAGATTATCTGGGTCTATATTTTCCTGCTTAAGATTGTCTATATTTTGTTGTAAATCTGGGATATTGCTACCGAGTCTCAACAAGATCTAGAATAGAAGAAACAATATTTCACCGGTTTCCCTCGGAAACTCTCTGAAGTCAACTGCATCTTAAAACAATCTGCAGTTACGAGGTTTTCGACGAAAACGGGCGATTTTTATTTATAACAAGCCAAGTTATGCCGGAATGAATGGTTACTAGGAAAAGGTTTGCAAAATAATCAACACATTCTTTATGAAGGGTGAACTTTTATATCCTACTTGTATTTCAAACTTGCTTTATCTTACATTATCAAGAGGCCCATTGGCCCTGAAGCGCTCACCAGAGATAATAGCTTTCTGCGCATGATGTAGCTAGCGTATACAGTTTTACTTAGATTTGTGACCTGTTTAGCACAAATACGTTTTCTTAAGATTTGACCTTGCGACATAGTTTATGACCCCAGATGACAAAATTTTTGAACGTGTCAAAGATCTTATCAAGACAATCATTTAGACAAGTTTTCAGGTTGATTCGGCAAACATTATTTCTAAGACTTGACCCCCATGTCCTAGTTTATGACCCTAGATGACCAAATTTCGAACTTGTCCGAGATTGTATCAAGATAATTATTCTGACCAATTTTCCAATTGATTGGGCAAGAAATGTGGCATCTGGAGTGCACACAAGGTGTTCTTAAAAGTGACATTTCAGAATTATTTTTACATAAATTTTACTTTTATTTTATCTGAAAGATCGTGTTTTCTTATGAAAATTCTGATAATTTCAAGCCAAAATATTGAACCGTTTACGAGAAATATATATTTTTGTACTAAAATTAAACAAATTGTTGTGGACAACAGTTCAGATCTATATAGAATTGTCATTTCTGTCTCAACTTTGAAGGCATATTTTTCGCTTATAAATAACAACTTCAAAAAACTGATAGCATTTCTACGCGTTAGAATAAACACTCTTTGCATCAAGACATACTTTAAAAAAATGAAATAAATGTGAAATGTCACTTTAAGACTTGACTTCGTGAACTAGTGTATGAACCCAGATGACCCAATTTCAAACTTGTCCGAGATTTCATCAAGATAATTATTCTGACAAATTTTCCAATTGATTGGGCAAGAAATGTGGCATCTGGAGTGCACACAAGGTGTTCTTAAAAGTGACATCTCAGAATTATCTTTACATAAATTTTACTTTTATTTTATCTGAAAGATCGTGTTTTCTTATGAAAATTCTGATAATTTCAAGCCAAAATATTGAAGCGTTTACGAGAAATATATATTTTTGTACTAAAATTAAACAAATTGTTGTGGACAACAGTTCAGATCTATATAGAATTGTCATTTCTGTCTCAACTTTGAAGGCATATTTTTCGCTTATAAATAACAACTTCAAAAAACTGATAGCATTTCTACGCGTTAGAATAAACACTCTTTGCATCAAGACATACTTTAAAAAAATGAAATAAATGTGAAATGTCACTTTAAGACTTGACTTCGTGAACTAGTGTATGAACCCAGATGACCCAATTTCAAACTTGTCCGAGATTTCATCAAGATAATTATTCTGACCAATTTTCAGGTTGATTGTGCATATAAATAAGGCCTCTAGAGTGTACACAAGGTTTTTATAAGACTTGACCTAGTTACCTAGTTTATTACAACAGATGACTCAACTTCAAAGTTGTCCGAGATTCCACCAAGAGAAACATTCTGAGTCAATTCCAGCTTTATTGGGGCAAAAATATGGCATCTAGAGTACACACACACAGATTTTCTAAGATTTGATCTCGTGACCTAGTTTATGACCCCAGATGACGCAATTTCGAACGTGTCCGAGAATTGATCAAGACAATCTTTCTGACTAATATTCATATTTACTGCAAAAATTGTGGCCTCTAGAGTGCACACTGAGATTTGACCTCGTGACCTAGTTTTTGACCCCAGATGACCCAATTTCAAACTTGTCCGAGATATTATCAAAACAATCATTCCAGGCCCGTAGGACGCAATTTCATATTGGATGGGCTAAAGCCCCTGTGTCTGAATATTGGGGAGGGGGGCTAAACTGGATTTTACGTGAATTATCAGTGTAAAATAAAGAAAATTTGGCATTATTGGCCAACATTGGAGGGCTAAGCCCCCTAGCACCCACTCTGTTCCTACGGGCCTGCATTCTGTCTGATTGTCAGGTTGATTTGGCAAAACATATAGCCTCTTGGGTGCAAAAAAAAATGTTTTTTTCTAAAATTTGACCTTCTGACCCTATTAGCTCATCTGAGCACGAAGTGCTCAAGGTGAGCTATTGTGGTCGCTTTTTGTCCGTCGGCGTCCATCTGTCTGTCCGGGCCAACATTTGGGTGTTTATGTGGTTCAATCCGTCCATAATTTATATGAAATAAAGAACAATTCCACTTAAACCATGCCATTTTATGCCACACTTTTCTTCATAAAGATCAAAGAAAAAAAAACACTTCATCCTGAAATGTTGGAACGTCCGTCCGTCTGTTCGTCCGTCTGTCCGTCCGTCTGTTCACATTTTGTTGTTACCACTCTAGCACCCACAAATATTGACCAATCTTAACCAAACTTCCTCAAAACATGTATGACCATAAGTTCTCGTATGAGTTAGATTTTGAGTCCGATCAGACTGAGAAGTTCAGAGTTATGTGCCCTTGAACGTCAAAAATGGCTAGTTTTGACTTTGTTACCAATCTAGTATCTACAAATATTGACCAATCTTAAGCAAACTTATTCAAAACATGTATGACTATAAGTTCTTGGATGAGTTCGATTTTGGGTTAGATCGGATCAGGAAGTTCGGAGTTATGTGCCCTTGATTATCAAAAATAGCTAGTTCTGACTTTGTTACCACTCTAGCATCTACAAATATTGACCAATCTTAACCAAACATGATCAAAACATGTATAACGATAAGTTCTTAGATTAGTTTGATTTTGGATCAGATCTAATCAGGAATGCCGGAGATATGCGCCCTTGAATATCAAAAAACGCTAGTTTTGACTTTGTTACTACTCTAGCATCTTCAAATATTGACCAATTTTAACCAAACTTGGTCAAAACATGTATGACAATAAGTTCTTCGATGACTTTGATTTTGGGTAAGATCGGATCAGGAAGTCTGGAGTTATGCGTCCTTGAATATTAAAAATAGCTAGTTTCGAATTTGTTACCACTCTAGCATCTACAAATATTGACCAATCAAGACAAAACTTGACTAGAATGTTGGTAACCATACAATAATGAATGAGTTCGATTGTTAGTGCCATCGAAGTAGGAAGTCTGGAGTTATGTGCCCTTGAATTTGACGAATATTGACCAATCAAGACAAAGCTTGGCAGCAATGTTGGTAACCTTAAGATGCTGAATGAGTTAAATGTTCAGCTTGATCGGACCAGAAAAATTATTATTGGCCCTTGAATTTCACTAAATTGTCGTTTTTGACTTTATTTTCACTATAAAAAACACAAATATTGACCAATCAAGACACAACTTGGTCACAATGTCGATGTCCATGAGATCTTATATGATTTCATTTTTCATATTGATCGGACTAGAAAAACCAGAGTTGTGTGCCCTTGATGGTGACAAAATGGCCGATTTCGTTTTTAATTTCACAGCAATAAATACTGACCGATCAAAAAACAACTTAGACATAAGGTTGGTGAGAATATCTTTATCAGAACAGATTTATGTGCCCTGGATTATGACAAAATTGATGTTTTCGTCGACTTGGTTTTCACTTTAACAGCCACAAATATTGATCATTTAAGATTATGAATGCTGTTTTCAGCTGGATCATAATCTCGCATCTTAAGTTTCGTGTTCTTGTCTTAGAGATACCTAGGTCATGTTAAAGGGTGGGTCTTGTTCTACATGGAGGAAGTTTAAAACTTCTATCAGGTGAGCGATCCTGGGCCATCTTGGCCCTCTTGTTTTTTTTTTTTTTTTTTTTTTGGGGGGTTTTTTTTTTTTTGTTTTCTGTTGTTGTTTTTTTTTTGTTTTTTACTTCAGATGACCGAATTTCGAACTTATTCGAGATTTCATCAAGACAATCATTCTCACCAATTTTGATTGAACAAAAATCGTGGTCTCTAGAGTGCACACAAGGAAAAGTTTGATCGAAGACGGCACACAAGGAAAAGTTTGACCCAAAACGGCACACAAGGAAAGTTTGACCGAAGACGGCACACAAGGAAGAGTCTGACCCAAGACGGCACACAAGGAAAAGTTTGACCCAAGACGGCACACAAGGAAAAGTTTGACCCAAGACGGCACACAAGGAAAAGTTTGACCCAAGACGCACAACACACGACGGACGACGGACACAGCGGTATCACAATAGCTGACCATGAGCACGAAAGTGCTCAGGTGAGCTAAAACGTCCATGTGCATTTAATATGTCGGCCTCTGTGGGGTTAATTGTATTTATATATTTGTAACTATTGTAATTGTTATTTACATGAGGTTTTGTGAATAATTCTATGAAGACATATTCCGGCCGATTTGCTACTACAATATAATATTATATTTTGTATTATTGAATTGGATTGAGGTCAATCCGTATAGGTATGAGATCACATGTATCAAAGACAGATCAACTATTTGCTTTTTATCTTGTAAAAGGAAGTTAATAAGAGATGTTTGTAAAACACGTACGTCCATCTTTGACGTAGCCACCTAACAATTGAAACGATTCAAGGACAATATTTATTAAGTATGAAAAGCAATGAAGGACAATACATTAACAAATATGATCGACAGAGTTCCGTTTCATATGCGATGCAGTTCTCCGTCAACAGATACAAGGGTTGATCCAGAATAAGCGGTACTGATGCTCTAAAATTAATATTTGTGTGTTTTTCTTGATGCAATTTGGCATAATACAAGTACTATTCATATTCGACATGGTCCAGAAATATTGGCACTGTCTTTTTATCCCATCTATGTTTGAAGTGTGTCCATAGCAACCAAGAAGCGGTTAGGCGGGTAAAGGTAAAACTACTTAGCTTTTTAATATTCTACATTTTGTCAAACCTTTCAAGCGTACTTATTTTACTGAGACGTTGTGAAGAAAAAAAAACTTCATACTATTCAATGACTAGAATTTGAACGTTTTATCTGACTGAACGGGAAAACTATACACCAGTTTGCTTTGGTGATATGAGTCAACTATGACGTTGGCCATGTTTTCGAACGTGCGCATTTTTTTTTTTTTTTTCAATTTTTGCGTGGAACGTGGATATTCCCCACTCTATACGTTCAAAATGATGTAATAAAAACTCATAAAACATTCTTTATTTAGAAATTTTACAAGTGTTTGGTACCCAACTTTCATAAAGGGAAGAACATTGCTGTAGGAAAAGAAAGGGGGGTAGTCACAAATGGACGCGACGTAAACTAAAGCTATGACGGGCTTCAACACTTGAGATAGACGCTTCACCATCAAATACATTTGTTTCAAGACTGAACTGAGCTATGGTAGTGAGTTTTGAAAACTGAAAGATCATTTAAACATGAATAGGCTCAGCTGTCAGTGGATTTCATATCTACCTAATACAGATAATTATGGGAAAACATGTTCGGGCATTGAATAAATTCTGGAACAAAGATTTCGTTTAGAAGCAAATTCCTTGATAATTTCCTAACAACATATGAATTCAGATGCACTTGTATGACCAAAAACACTTAGAAATCACGACAACGGACGTCACATGTCTCATCCCCAACCCAAGAAAGCTTAAATCATTCCTGCTCATGAATTTAAGCTTCGGTGGAATTTCGGGTATTTCGAATCCCTGTATGAAATCATTACTGAAATGCCACAGTTTCAAGGACTTCGGTTAATTAGCTCTAGACATTCAACGGATGTTTTTACCATCAACTAGCAATGGCACATGGGCATGTATAGGTGTGTTTTGAGCGTCACAGTAAATGTGTAGCAACCCTAGGCGATAATGTGGAGGAATAACGTCATTATTTTAACGTTGCGAACTAGCGACGTCGTGACGTTCGATGCCTACCAGCCCCGCCTTTGCCTTACTGTAACTTTTTTTGTTTTAGGTCCGATTTTGACGATATTTGGTCGATTGTTCATTAATAAATTACATTTCATGTTGTAAAAATTTGTTTAACTTAGATGGATTCATTTTGATGTTATGCAGCCAGTACCGCTAATTCTGGATCACCCCTCGTGCATATTATATATTATCTATTCACATATCAATTTCAATGATTCTATCTTGACTGCTTTTTTAGTTATGCTCCAGGGAAAATTAAGTATGAACATAAACAAATGGCAAAAACTCAGTTACAAATATATGATTGGCAGAGTAATGGTTCTGGTGCACTGCACATCTCGATAATCAGATCTATCCACCTATAAAGTTTCGTGGCTTAATTTACATGTACCTTGCATACATAACATTTTGAGTTATGTTTCAGACAAAATTATTGAAATCGACAAAGGGCAATAAGGCAATAAATAATATGATAGGCAGTGTTACGGTTCTTTTGCACTGCACACCTTCATACTGTAATCTATCCACATTACATAATGTAGTTTCACGATTCCACATTGCATACTTTTCGAGTTATGCTCCTGACAATGCTAGTATACGGACCGACTTGTACCGACCATCCGACCGACCGACTGAAACTTGCACAACAATATAGCCCCACTTTCTTTAAAAAAATAATCAAATGATATCGCATTGTCCCAGTTACAGGTCCTGATCCACCTGTATGGGCCCCCGGACTTCAATCTCGGTCACATAAAAGCGTTATTGGACCTGTTACTGGGCCTACTCGAACTCACTTTATAAGTTAATTTACCCCGTTTCCATTCATAAAATTGACCTAGTAATAAAGGGGTAATAAATTTATCTTTATTCGGCACTTCCGGTATACATGTATACATACGCGACGCTTCAAGTTTTTTTAAAATAAGTTTCAATCTGCGGCGAATCCCGGATTCCTGTGAGTGGGTTTGGGCACAAAATAAGGGGGTACACAATATTGACTGGATTTGTAAATGAAAATGAAATAATCAGATGGGCTTTGTTTGAACACCCCCGCCCCCTCTGGATCCGCCACTGTCAATGTGACTAGATCTATGATCTAGACAATTGGTTAAGTCAATACAAAATTGAATTTTCTGACCTTTAAGTACTCTGTGAAAATTATACGTGACCTGTTTCGGAAAATGCATAAAGCTAGAAAGTGTGGAAAAATACGTATTGTCTAACAAGAGAAGAAAATGATAATTGGGTACCAGCATATTCTCCATTTACCTCAATTTTTTCTGTGCTATAAAACACAAATTCCTATTTGTCACACAGATAAAGATATTTAAAAAGAAAAATGGACATTATTTCATGTTTAGCGCCAAGCAACACTAAGTCTTTTTCTATGGTGTACAAATATTGATAGAAAAGAAGAAAATAGTTGTTATCATTGGCCATTCTTTAAAAAATGGAAATATCCATGTGAGAAATTGCTTTTCTTGAATAAGTAATTCACTTTAAATCGAAATATATGCATAAAATTAAACTGAAATATATTTACAAAATATTAACAGGCCTTAATTGCCTTAACTTGCATGCAGTCAGAAATTAAACTGTGCTCGACAATTTAAAAGGCAGCAAACATGAAAAAGTAACCATTTTTAGCAAATACATGTACATGTAGATCTACATCAAAATATACTTTAAACACACAGAAATTGACCATGGTCTTTCAATTGAGTCTGTGTCAATTTAGGACAATAATTTAAATAAGTCCTCCCTAAATCCTTTATTTCAGGTTTTCAATTCCGAAACTACATCTAATAAGTTTACTAGGAAAGCATAAAATGCTCATCTGTCTTAAAAATGTTCAAGTTCATCATAGACAACACAATTTGTAAACAATCCCATATTGAAAGTGCATGAAAATGACAAAACAGCAAAGATTTGTATTTTTGGCTAAGAAAGCATTGAGAAAATAGGAGAAATCATAAAATGTAATTTCAGAGAGTTGGAAAGACTTGGGTCATAATGTTGCTTTATTGTTTAACATTGCGTAGCCCTTATAACATTTAAATTTTGCTGTTTTATTTGTCATCTACAGTACTATTGCAGTAGGAATCTGCATTGAAATATAAAGTAGCCTAGATCTACTAATTTTTAGAAAAACAAGACAAATTTTGAACTGACATTATAAGACATTTTGATTTTAAACTTACATAACTTTAAAATTCCAGGGAAAAGTTTAGGAAAATGAACATTCTGCTAGATCTAATTTCATTAATATTTTCCTTCAATGTTTTAACATAAAAAATAGACCAATTTTACCCTAACCTTTTCACACAAGTTTTCTAAATGTCACCCTGAATTTTAGGAGCAATAAAGGGACAAGTTCCCCAAATCACTTTTCAAGGACAGAAGCCCAAATTCATTGCAGGGTAAAACAGAATGTCTATAGATGGAGAAATGCATATAAAAAAATATAAAAAAAGCTGTTGGATTACCCGGTTTGCAATCCTGAGTCCTCTTCCAATCAGTTCCTAATATACATTTTTGTTTCCCTAAATCTCAATCATCTATCCATGATGCCTGAGTCTACTAGTAAGCCCATTTCAATGACTATTTTCTCACAGAACTTTAAATTTTACCTCTAAGAAACTTCCAGTCCATTCTATGTCATTTAGTACCCATGCAGACTCTAGTAATCTAAAAGTAGCTTTTGTACATCAGATAAAACATGTAATGTGTAGTGAGTGATAAAATAAGTGTTTAAAATTGTCAGCAATACACAAAATGCAAAGGTCGGTTCAGTGACGTTGATTGTTTACATCATGAATCTTAAAAAAAAATCGGTAAATATGATAATTTTGAGAATTTAAGTGTAAAATTTGATAACAAATAAATATTGAAAAATATCTAAAAGGGGACCGGTTTTCGATTTAAATGTTTATTTACGTGACGGTAAAACACGCACTATTTCCTTGACAAAGCGTAATAATAAATACATGAGAGGGCTCGGAACAGATGTTTTGTTATTAAAAATGTGGGGCAATAACAGGTGAATAATGGCAGAAAATCGTCGGAAAATCTAGAAATACAGTTGGAAACGGGGTGAATAGAATATATGGTTGGTGCCGAGATGGATAAAGTTTATTCGGCTCGGCCCGAAAACTGAGGAGGGCTCGCTAGCTCGCCCTCTTCAGTTTTCTAAGCCTCGTCAAATAAACTGTATCCATCTCGGCACCAACAATATATTCTCTATATGTCACGATGGCAGAACATATCTAGGCCTATAGCATGTATTTCAACTTAGAAATTTATTTTCAAGATATTCTAGTGAAACTGGTATCAAATTAAAGCTTGTGCTGCGGAAAGTTCAGCGTCGCGATGTTTTTAGCATATTATTACGTTGCCATGACGTCGTGAACGCGACGTCTTTTCGCGGGTTTTCGTACAAAATTATAGAAGTTTACTACTATTGCGTGAATTAATGTCATTTCAAAGGTAACGGACATTAAGTTTGAAACCCGTATTTTGATATCTACGAAAACTAGAGGATATTTCTGATTAGTATCTCATATTCATTTTGAAATATTCGACGTCATGTGGTTACCCTGACGCCGCAAACATCACTATCTCGTGAGTTTTTTACGTCACATTCGTGTTGCCGGAAAATGCTTGAAAACGGTTTATATTTGACTTTCCTGAATGTCTCAACAATAAAACGCACATGAATGGAAAGTCCTGGGTATGATTTAAATAGTAATACTGGTTATTAAAGTTCAATCGATTCATGTAAAGGTTACTAATTAAGGTTATTTCATCTAAGACCCCCCCCCCCCCCCCGCACACAACAGCCTCCGAAAGTCGTCCTTAGAGTCTTAAAACGCCGCTCAAACGTTTAGTATTTGTTATTTTTAGTAATCCAAATCCCAAAGCGTTTTGGTAACAATACTCTCGAACCCAAAGCGTTTTAATGTTGAATGCACGTGCACTTTATCGCCATACATTGAATGCGCGTGCATCCTAATTGTTTCTCCACATATTTAGGGAGCCTCGTTTTGATAATGTCGATTTGTGACTATTTTTAGTAATAATTTTCATGTATTCAATGTTGATTTCCCATAAACCCATCGTCTTTGCTTCCGGAAGTGTGTTCTGTGGGTACAGACTAAAACATAAGTGAAAGGACCTTACGAGGGACGTTCAATTAATGTTGGAACTGGGGTTCTACAATCCATAGTTATGTCGCAATTCAATTTTAGGTTTATTCAATCCTTCGAAGTAATCCTCTTTGACCCCCACACACTTCTTAAGTTTTGATATCCATTACTTATATGCCAATAAATGGGCCTCTTTTGGAACACCCCGCAGACACTGGAAAATTGCACTGCATATGGAACATGAAGGCCTATATCGACGAACAGGTGCTTTTTCCGTCATCATGGGGAACACAAAAAAGCCACACGGGCTTAAGCCCGGCTATAAAGGTGGATGAAGACGCTGTGCAGCATGTGTCTCTTTCAGGAAGTCTTGGACAAGATGACACCTGTGGACAGCTTCGCTATCATAGATTTTGCACATGCCTCTTTAGCCGGTCCCAGACTTGCTCTTTTCGTGATATTTCTTTACTTTCGCCGACATACATTTCTTGTATGAATGACCGCCGAAAGTTGTACTAATTGAAACCGTAATTTGAACAATACACCCGTTACATTTGAAAATTACCGCGTACAAAACTTTTGCCGCGCTTTTAATTTTTTGGCTATTATAGGGACCCGGTCTGATCTTTTCGCATCCATTGCTTGCTAATGACACGCCATTGGTGCTCATAAGAGTAGATTATTGTTCAATCATATGTATAAAGCTCAGAAAGCCCACATTTGTTGCATTTATTGCATTATTTCAAAGTATATTTTGCACGGGTGGCTCTCTGTCCTTCAGGCAGCAGGTGGGGGACCCAATGGGCATAAACTTTTCTGTGTTTTAACCCTTTCGTCAAAATTAGATAACATGTCCCCGATGAAAACCCAACTTTATCTGCTATTTCTTGCACATTGAACCATACGTCTTGTTCGGTCATGTCGGAATCTACAGCAACATTTGCTTTGGTACTAGCTCTACCCGGGTTGCACGAGAGGGGGCATAATTCAGGCCAGTTTTACCAATTCTAATTTTTATTATCATCATAAAAACTGACGTATATCCAACGTTCGAATGTCAACAAATCTAATATAGTTCATTATATACATGTGATGCAGATATTTCAAAGCCTATGCGACTTTCAATGTAGACCCGTACATCCTACTTCAGTTCGTTTTCCATTTTGCGCACAGCGAAATAGCCAGTGTATATGACTGAACCAACTTAAAAGCTCAATAACTTTTGAATGAGTCAACGAATTTGTCTCAAATTTTGACCAAGTATAGACAGTAATTTTCCCGTCAAATAGCCACAAGCACCACCAGTTCTATAGAACCGTGAGGTATGGTGGACCATTAGTACCACTTTTAATTGAACGCCCCTCGTATTAGCAAAATTGATAAATATTTTTTGAACGAACATAATTATGCAAAAACTTACTTTGAGGAATGGGAGTAAATGTGCTAAGACAATGTGACAAAGGTTTTGTCATTTTTAATTATTTTAAAGTAAATATTTTATCATGATATATATGCGAAATTTCAAACATATACTTAGTTCCATAAATAAGTGTGCACTTTGTTTCGTTTCATTTCTCGTTCAATTCTTAACTAAAAATAAAATAGTTTGATATCATATTGCAACTAAGTAACTGACAAAAATGTCACAATCTTTAAATTTGGGCAAAAATACTAATTTAGTTTGTTTTTCTTAGTCTAAATGGAGGTGGTATAAAGGTAAAAGTTGCAAGTACACAAAAACTGGTCACATTTAAATTTTGATTAGAGGAAGTTAACTGGAGTTCTTTTTGAGTATCTTTCATGTCCACATATGCTGCTGATACACGCGAGTATGCGACGGTCGCATGGATCTCAACCAACACAACAACACTACATTTGGGTTGTTATTTCATTCCTGGGTGAGTGAGATAGCAAAATCTGGAGATTGTTGATGTTTCGATGTTATTGAACGTTTCTTCCTTAATGACCCCACACGTGTTTAATCGGATCCAAATTTATGACAAAGAGGGCCATGGAAGAACTTCAACATTGCTTCTGTTAAGAAATTAACATTAAAGGGACATTTCATTCCAATTTCAATTTTTTAAAGTATGTCTTGATGCAAAGATTGGTTATTCTAATGAGTATAAATACTATTAGTTTTTTTGAAGTTGTTGCCAATAAGCGAGAAACACGCATTTAAAGTTGAGACATAATAGATAAATTGCATATAAATCCGAACTGTTGTCCACAACAATTTGTTCAATTTTAACACAAAAAATATAAATTTCTCGTACACGGCGCAATATTTTGGCTTGAAATTTTCAGAATTTTCATAAGGAAATATGCTCTTTCAGATAAAAATAAAAGTAAAATTTATGACAAAAAATCTGAAATGTCACTTTAAATTCAATATTTAATAATATTGAATGAATAATTCCGATTAAGTTAAGGGGGAATGCTCTAGTTTTTCGGAACACTCGGTCATTACTGTAGTAAATTAAATGTTTCGTACCAATATGTATCGCTACCATATTTTCAATAATATAACACTTCATTACAATTTACCATTTTCGACGGTAAAGGTGTATTTATTACACGAAACTGATTTCCTCAAGATGGAAATCGGTTATTTAGAGCAAAACAGTCGTACGTGTGTATGCAGTTACCATTGTTTTGCGTCATTTAATTCATGTGTAACTGATAAAAATTGCTGTAATTCGACAATAAGTGCGCTGAGCTATACATTTTCTTTTTGAATTATTACCAGGACATGTTGCTTAATACAATGAGGGAGTTTTATCAAATTCTATTATGTAGAACTTGAAATATTTCCAAAAATATGCAAATTTTGTCATAAAACACTCCAGCTTTGTTGATCTAACCGAACACTTGAGCATGCTCTTTTATACATTTGCGCGTTTATAATAGCACATATTTTGGGTTTTCTGTTCTTATTAAATGTAAGACGTTACTTTAAATCCGTTTTCGGGACAAAACGATGAATATACAGCATTTTATTAGCATTTTAGTGACATTGGATAGGTGCAAGAAATTATGCATTTTTTCGATGAAGGGGTATGTAATACGAATGCCTATAAAATTCAAACAAGATCGCTGACCATCCATTTTTATAATATTTTTCAATTAGTAATAACATGTAATTTCAACATACAAAATATAAATAAATTCTATTATTAGGAAAAAAATTAGGCCATAGGAAAACAAACTTAAATCGTCAGTTTACCCAAATTTTCAATGACTGACATTTAGTTGACACTATAAGCAACAATTTGATGGCGACCTCTTTTATTTTTTATGAAAATGAGGAAAGAAATCAAACGAGAGAATGTGCACACTTATTTATGGAACTGAGTATATTTGTGCAACAGTAATGTAAAAAGTTAATGTGTGTTTAGCGTACGTCGAATTTAATTCAACAACGATTCGTTATGAATCAAAAACAGTAGCTCAGGAAAAAACGTTTCATCATTTTTACAACTTTTAATTCACGATTTCGTATAACAATGACCACATAATGATATGAAAGCGTAGTTATGCAGACCCTATTCACAATTCTTTAATTATGAAAGGAAAAATATAGCGTTTTCTCGCTGTTCGAGTTAAGAATGAAAGGTTCGTGAACGCTCTGTACATAACATTTTGTAATCGATCTTTATAATACAAACGTTGTCTATTTACTCGATCCTATCACATACTTCTCACCGGGTTGTAAATAACACTTTCTGTGTCACTATATATAAAATTATTTCATTTGAAGGATGCTGAGAAAAGGTTCGTGATGAAAGGTTCGTGGAATGATTTCCACAAACAGCTTTAATGACTGAGAACAAGTACATGGGTACATTGTGATATAAATTGATACATGTATATTATATAGATAATTAAAATCCAAAATAACAGCTTTAATAAGACAACATGCGGTGTTTAAACAGTTTTGGGAATAATTAGAAAGTTGGCCTCATTTCATTTTTCATAAAACATGCACACTTTTTCAGTTACATACTGTTTTATCAGTTGTGTCGCTTACACGGAAAATGATATACTTACACATTCTGTCAAAACTCATTATGGAAAATCTGATTGAAATAAAGGTAAGGTTCGTGAGCATTATCACGAACCTTTCCGGCATTTTCATGTTTAAAAAAAGTATATAAACAGAATGTAACAGCATGAAAATGTTATTGTAGATTGACATTTTGATACAGTTTTGTACGAAAAGACAAAGCAACAAATAATGAAATATATTTATCTTATAACCCAAAAAGAGGTAATATATTAATACCTGTTAAGGATGTTTAGCCAGTACTGGTATTTCCCATTGAAATAGATGGCGGAAAAATGGAGATAAATTTTATCAAAGCGAATAAGTGCATTACTTTTCAATAGACAAAGGATTCAGACATATTGTGGCTGGGATCTTAGGTCATCAAGAAAATAGCAAGGAAAAAAGTCCAGAGCAACAGGAATATCGTAGACAGTTTTCAAACTGGACGAAGATATCGCTTTGATCCATACCATGTTTGCTGCGAGACGTTCTGGTCCAAATGATGAAACTTTCATTATCATACTTCACAAAAAATTGATAAACTGCGTGCAGAATTTACAATTCACTGTGTAACAGTATTCAAGTATAGTTTGTTTAGAAGTTTATTGACTGTGTTTGGGGTTGTTCGCGTTTAATGTTACCATTTGTTTAAATACCTTGTTACCTTTCAATGTATAATTTTTGAAATACATTCGTTAAATTATTAATCATTTTTTTTCTGGAAACGAAGTTATTCAAACCGTGGATATAAATATCCAATATAGGCCTGATTGTAACGTATCTATTTCCATAGATTGAATTATGTATACGAGTATATTTAAGTATTACGCAAATAGTGAAAGGTTCGTGATGTCACATACATGCTTTATTGTCTAAAAATACGAATGCCAAAGTGTTTATTTAGCAATTACATCATATTCCATAAACAAGTCAGGTGGTTACGATTAGAATGAAATATTGCATCGAAAGTCTAACATATACATGTATATATAAATGTTATGACAATCGGTAATATATATTCAATCACGATTTGTTGTATATTTGGTTGTTCACTATTGAGACACTATTTTAAATGGCCGTTTCGGCGAGACTAAACACGAAGTTCATATCATTATTGTTGAATTCGGTGTCTAACACATCATACTTTGTAATTTAATTTATATCCAAATCAATACCATTGGTCTTTAACTAGTAAACGTCTGTCATGAAGCTTCAAGTACGAAGTCACGAACATTTCTTGTGTTAAAATCTAGCAAATGGGTACTAGTATTCATACTAACATCATAAACAAACGAAATAATTGATGTTCAAAAGAATTCCACAAAATAATTCCACAATGTCTTCATGAATATTGTAGAATTATGAAAAGACTACATACTTTACATTTTGTAACACTTCATATTTCTCGAAAAATGACTGGAAGACGTAAATTCTAATTGAGAATGGACGGTCAGTTTGTTTTTTTTTTTTTTTTTTTTTTTTGGGGGGGGGGGGGGTTCTATGAAAATCATATTGAATATTTCGCTTATATCTTACTAACAGTGGATTCAAAAAGTATAACATACACCATTAGTTTATTCGTATCAAATACTTACCATTCATATAAGTTACATTGTTGAGACATTCAATATTGTGCAATATGGTGCATTTTCCTGCATTTTCGGGCTGTGTGAATGTGACGTCAGAAACCGCACGAGGGAGGGATGTTTGAGGCGGCATAGTAACGACAGGCCGTCGGATATTTGAAAATGAGTATGAGACAGGAATCTAGTTTTCGTAGATATCGAAGTCACGATTTAAGTAACTTTAAGTACGGGTGCCTAACGTAATGTCCGTTACCTTTGAAATGACACGCTTAATTAACGTCAAAGAAGTAAACTCTAAACATGAATTACTATTTGTGTACGATAGAATTCTTCTAAAATTCGCATGTAACTAGCCATTATAATGAATATTAACATAGCAAAAATGAAAGAAGTTTATCGGGCCATTTTTTAAAAAAAATTTCGTTAAGTAAAACTTGTCGGAAATTTCAATAAAAACATGTGCTAAAATTGTAAGTATTTGTTCATGGGTAGACCTTTTTGAATTATAAAAGCATCAACCAAAACGTCAACCAATGTTTTGTATTTAGAAAAAAAAAAGTTTGAAAGTGGCTCTTAAAATAAATTCCCAGCAAGTCATTAAAGCGAGGGGTGTATGCTCAGGAAAAACGCGAAAACACTTCACGTCATGGCAACGTAATTAAAAACATACACGCCAAATACGACGCGACGCTCATCTCGCCGCAACACAAGCTTTAATTTGATACATGCTATAGTCCCATTTCACCTTAATAGATAGAAATGCTCTGTCAGGTCATCTATCGTGAGCTATAACTTTATAGTATATTTCTGTATTAAAACTCACCTCTTCTATATGTAACCAATGATTCTGGAACTCTTCCTGAGAAAGACTTGTTGTAGAATTGTGAGCCATCTACAAATATATAAAGTACATATACATCTACATTTCATGTCGGGGTAACGTTGTAAAGTAATCCTCATGGAATAACGACATATGATGACCTCCCCACACGTAGAAAAGTAACTCTTTACGTAGAATTGTGACCCAAATATAATCAGGGTGTACAACGTTCGAACCGCATTATGGGTATTTTCGGCTCCGCTGTGGAGGAATTTAGCGATAATTATCTCGACTCAGGTAAGTGTTTATCAAATATTTCCGCCAGATCACGACCGATTTTGAAAAATTAACACTAGATTCGTAAATATTTGTAGTTGTTATAGTTAAAAAGTCGAAAACAGCAATTTGTCAAATTCATGTGTGCATTACTCCAGACTTTCTTATCCGTTCATACCTCAATTCAAAATCATCCGAAACCTTTTAGTCTCCAACATTGTGTCAAGTTTTGTCTTGATTGGTCAATAATCGTAGATTCTAGAGTGTAAATAAGGTCGATAATAGTCGATTTCAAGAGGCAATTTTGTCAAACTCAAGGGAAGATAACTCTCGAAATTACCCATAATGTAGTTTGAACGTTGTACACCATGATAAAACAACGACCCCTCTACTCCCCAAAACCAAAACCCAAGGGACGCGTACAGCATATTTATCTCCACCGATATGAATAGGATGTGTCATGGCACTTATCCGCGTGTGCGCCAGTCCCTGCATACTAATAAGAGTGCTTTGAGCGCACCTCTCCATTCATTTTCAGGGATTAAGAACTACTACCGATGGTACAGTACAGTATTTTCAGGGATTAAGAATACAACCGATGCTTATTTGAGAAAGAACAAATGATTAAGGTTTCCTACCTAGAATCACTTGCCCCTAGGCTCACAGTTGCGAGTGAGAGGCATAACAGAGTTATCTTTGGGTGTCTGGCATACACACTGTCCTACTTGGCAGTAACATATTAGATTGATTCTGTTGATATTTGGTAACTTCAGCGAGAAAGCTATATCATATCTAGGTTTCTCAATCTGATTAAAATATTGTGCTTACTTGGCAGTAACATCAATCCTGTAAGTGAGGCTAACATGGTTGCCCTATTTAAGAACAAAGGTTCCTGATCAGGATGTGCGAATTACAGAGTCATATCATTCCTCTCCAATGCTGGCAAGATTCTAGCGCGTATACTCAACCTTCTATTGACCATCTCAGAAAAGAATCTTCTCGGGTCCCATTATGGCTTCCGACCTAATCGTAATACAGTGGACATTGCGTTTGCTGTTAGGCAAATCCAAGAGAAATGCATCGAGCAGACTATGAAGCCATACAACAACAACCTCTACATTTAGGGTTAATATTTTGCAGATTTTATTATGCTCCCCGACGGGAGAGCATATAGTCGCCGCTTTGTCCGTCCGTCCGTCCGGTCCGTCCGTCATTCCGTCCGTCCGTCCGGAGCGATTTCTCCATAACCCTTGGGCCAAATCAAATGAAACCTACCATGTGAACTCCCTATAATATAATGCCGATGTTTTTGGATTTGATACCGTGTCATGGGAAAATGGGACTTAAGGTGAAATACAGTTTTTCTCCAATTTCTCCAAGTCTAATGGTCAGAATTTGATGAAATTTCATATTTGAGTAGCAAATCAGATGCCCTTGACAATTTACTATTTGAAATTTGTGTATAAAAATATGTCATGGAAAAAGGGGGCTTAATATTTGTTAGCTTTATGTTAGCTCTACATGCATTTATTGTGACAATGCCTTATTCGGGGAGCATTGTCCGTCTCGACGGCTCTTGTTTCTTCGGTGCCGTCCAGAAGCGCAGAAATAGCAAACATTTTAAAAGTCCCCGCAGAATTAAAGGTACACGGTATGTCTTCATTGACCTTACAGAGAAGTGATCTCGGACATAATGCAAAGACTTGGATGTCCGAAAAAAACACAACACTCAAACACCCCGAAAACATGACCAGTGAAGTATAGGCTGACGGAAAAACCTCCAGCAGTGTATAACAACCTTACAAGGATGCGTTCTTGCACCAGATCTTTTAATCTGTCCTCCACTCAGGTTTTAAAACACGCTGTGAAGGACCTTGTCGCTAGTATCAACATTAGATATCGTCCAGACGGTTCTCTATTCGATCTAAGACGCCTCCAGGTCAAAACAAATATTTTCAAAAAACTACTTGCAGAGGTCAACGTCTTGGTACCCTGATCGGCCCTGTACAGTAGCAGTCATTTAATCAATTTACATCTTCTGAACCCCCCCCCCCCATCTCTGGATTCAACAAACTACTTGCAGAAGCTCTTTTTGCGGACGACTATGCCTTAATGGATCATCAGAAGAGTCACGTACAGATTTTAGTCGACAAATTCTCAGAAGCATCAAAACTGTCTGATCTTACCACAAGCCTGGGGAAAATAGCCCGCACCGAGTACAAACCATGAACCGCTAAAAATCAGCATTGATGGTGCCCAGCTCTAATTGACTAGGAAACACGATCTCTTATGATGGATCTCTGGACCATGAGATTGCAGCACACATACAGAGGACCAGGCAATCTTTGGGGAAGTTACTCATAAAAGTCCTGCAGCACAAAGATTTCAAACACCAAACCAAGTTGAGGCTGTACAAGGCTGTGGACATCGGCTCACTCCTACATCGTTGTGAAACCTGGACAGTTTATCGCATGTACAGGCCCGGTCCCACCGGCCGATTGACAAAAACGTTTGCAAAAAGGACACAGCGGTCGATTAAAATTTCGGTAGTGGTACCATCCGTTTTCATCCGCTTTAGAAAAAGGCGAAAATATAACGGAAAAGAGAGCACATCAGTAGTATATAGCGGGGATGTTAAACGGATATTCGTGGGAAGCCTGGCGGATGGGAGCGGATGTCAGCTAAATATACGGAATACATCCCAGATAAAAACTCTTTTTTTCCATTTGTATACTTCATATAATTTATGCATATGCTTAAGGCCCGGTCCCACTGCACTTTCGGATGCAAAGAGGATATAAAACGTACAAAAAATCTTGCTTTCCGTTAGACGTCCCTTTCCATTCGTTGGAAGTCTGATGTGTAGGCCTACTTAATGCATACGTTTTATCCAACGGGCATCCGTCAAACGTAATTTCATCCGCGCAAGAAGTTTTGGGCTTCCCAAAACTTTAAGAACGGATGAATCTTCCGTCGTGTACGATATAAATCCGCAATATATACGAGCAACAGACGTTCAATGTCCGTTATCAGTCCGTTACATGTCCTTTCTCCATCCTATAGGCATCCTTGAAACTCAAATCAACCGAAACTGAAAAGGGATTGATAGGAGAACGATAAGGTACACGGAACGTCTATACTCTTTTTATTGGCGTAATTTATTTGAATCTTCCCTCAATAAATGACGAGAGAATGGAACTCGGTCAGCTGTAATACCAATTAAATTTTAAGATATTGTCATAGAGCTTAAACATATTGTAGCATGTGTGAGTCTCCGAGGTTGAGTAAAAGCATTTAACATACAGATGTCAGCTAAGACAAAAAAGCATTTTAGCAATTTCTCGAGGACAGTAAACTATTGGTACAATGGTCTGATTTATTCGAAAGTGCAATGATAAAAGAGTCAAATTTCAACATCTTCGATAAGGGCCTGGGAGGCCCAGTTGATCACAATAGCTGATTTGTGTCCTTAAATTTAAGTAAATTCATAACAAAATAGATTTATAATCAATTTAGAATCAAAATGAATGTTGTATGCACCTATTCCATGTTTGCCGCCATCTTGGACGCCATCTTGTTATTAGCGTGTTTTATATAAACAATGCTAAAATATTTTCATTAGATACGCTTTTACGGGTTGATGGTCGATAGGTTGATAGAGTAGGATTTTAACTATCTGACTATGGATGATTAAAGCAGAGATTATTGTAAATTACATGGAAAGAGGGGTCATTTGAGAGCAGTTTAGAACTATGTGTTGTTTATATCTGTTAAATTGATCTGTTCAATTTGACGAAGATGTTGTACCAAGATCCCAACGTTTCACAGTGTATAAATTATCCCACCAATCATATGAGAATTGACCATCTAGCTGGAATCATTTCTGCGTAAAATATATTACAATGTGTTTTGTATATCGCTTCTGGTTAATTCAATCATAACGTCATGCATTTGAGTGAGAATATTTCACAGGTTTACAACTTGACACAGATTTACAACTTGACATCATCGTGCATCGTATCCAGCATATTTCAAGCTTTTTTTTAAAAAAAAAGAAATGTAATATACACATGTAACAGCATTGGTACATCGGGATAGGATGTAGCAACTCCTTCAATAGCCCCCTTGTGTGATTTCATCTGACTACGTTGTAAATTTCAGAGTGGGGGGCATTTTCAAGTGGAGTATAAAACTGTGTCTTGTATATATCTGTTACGATAATTATTAGGTGAAAGTGTTTAGCTAAAATCCAAATAAGTTGTATTTAAACTGTAAACGATTGTACAGACGTTTCACAGAATAATAATACGATTATTTGTTTATGTGGCAATGTATTTTACAGTGTCTATAAACACCACACCCACCATGTGCAAATTGACAAAATATATATCTTATCATTATTTCTGCTTATAAGCAATTGAAACGTATTGTGTATAACTCATCTGGTTTATTTGATAACAATTTTATGAATTCGAATGTTCACATTCCTAAGTGGTTGGGTATAAGATGATTTTCATTTGACAACTGTACTTCAAATAATTTATTTGTTATCTTACCTCAACCACATATGTGTTTGTTTACACGGAACCTACAAAAGCTTACAACTTGACAACGATGTACATTGTATCCAGCATATTTCAAGCTTTGAAATGGCATACAACAGCCTTGGTACATTAAAGGATATGGGTGCAGCGAGCTCCTTTAAAAGTCCCCTTATTTGAAATTAAAACTGCGTCTCGTTTATATCTGTTAAGTCATTGGGTGAAGATGTTTAACTAAGATCCAAATAAATTGTATTTAATCTAAAACGGTTGCACAAACGTTTCACGGACCAATAATGTGATTATTTGTTTGTGTGGCTAAGTGTTTCACTGTGTATAAATTACCCCACCCACCATACGCAAATTAACGAGATATCTGAGCATAATTTCTGCGTATTGTTGGTTGAAATGTGTTTTGTATATCTCTTCTGATTTATTTGATAGTAATTTTATGAATTCGAATGAGTACATTCCTAAGTACATGTTTACAATTGGGTTTAAGACGATTTTCTTTGGCTCCACTGGCCTAAGGCCAGCAAGCTATTGTCATGGCGTTGTGTCCGTCGTAAGTGCGTCCATGCGTCCGTCCGTTAATTTTTGCTTTAAAAATCTCCTCTCAAACCAGTTTGCCAATTTTGAACAAAACTTTGCAGGAGTGTTTCTTGGGTAATCCTTTACTTAAATTGTTCAAAGAATTTTGATTAGTTCAAAAATGTGGGCGTGGCAGGGCGGGGCCTATCAGAGAGGAATCGCAAAATATTTTTTTGAAATCAACCATTTTGGCCAATTTTGACCAAACTAGGCAGAAATGTACCTTGGGTGACTCTTAACATAAAGTGTCCGTGACAGTTTGATTAGTCCAGAAATGTTGGCGTGGTAGGGCTGGGCTTATCAGACTTAGAGAAATCACAAAATAATTCTTTAGAATTATTTTCTCAAACCGGTGGGCCAATTTTGAACAAACTTTGCAAGAATGTTCCTTGGGTGACCCTTTACTTATATTATTCAAAGAATTTTGAGTGGTCTGTAAATGTGGGCGTGGCAGGGCGGGACTTATCAGACTTAGGGAAATCGCAAATAATTCTTTGAAAATCAACTAATTGACCAAATTTGACCAAACTTGGCAGAAATGTACCTTTGGGGACTCTTAACATAAATTGTCTGTGAAAGTTTGTTTGGTCCATAAATGTGTGGGTGGCACGACGGGGCTTGTCACACTCAGAGAAATTGAAAAAAATAATTCTTTAAAAATCTTCTTCTCTTAAACCAGTGGGCCAATGTAGACCAATTTTGGCAGTAATGTTCCTTGGATGACCCTTTAGTGAAATTGTTCAAATGATTTTGATTGGTCCATAAAGGTGAGCGTGGCAGCGCAGGGCTTAAAATAATTCTTTTTCAAAATCAACCATTTGGGCAATATTGACCACACTTGGCAGAAATGTACCTTGGGTAACTCTTAACAGAAATTGTCTACGAAATGTTGATTGGTCCATGAATATTGGCGTGACAGGGCGGCGGGGCTTATCAGACTTACAGAAATCACAAAGAGATTCTTTCAAAATCAATCATTTTGCCGATTTTGATCAAATTTGGCAGAAATGTACCTTGGATGACTCTTTACCTAAATTGTAAATGAAATTTTGACTGGTCCATAAATGTGGGCGTAGCAGGGCGTCGCTTATAAGAATAGGAGAAATCACAAAATAATTCTTTTTAACCAATGGGCCAGTGTAGACCAATTTGGCAGTAATGTTCCTTGGGTTGCCCTTTACTTACATTGTTAGTGAAATTTCGATTTGTCTATAAATGTGGGTGTGGCAGGGCAGAGATTATCAGAATTGGACAAACCATTACATGAATCTTTAAAAATAAACCATTGGGCTAATTCAGACCAAATTTGGCAGAAATGTCCCTTATGTGACCTTTTTTGATATTCAGCATTGCGAGTCCTACAAGAACTCTTGAGATAATTCTTTGACTGTTACCAGTGGAGCGATTAAGGCCCTCTTTGGTATCTTATTTGACAAATGTATTTCAAATAATTCATTTGCTATATTACCCCACCCATAATTTATGTGTTTAAACAGGGCCTGCACAGGTTTACAACTTGACAAGATTATGCATCGTATCAAGCATATTTCAAGCTTTGAAATATGGTATATAACAACTTTGGTACCTAGAGGGTGCAACGAATTCCTTAAATAGCCCCCTTATTTGATTTCATCAGAGGTACTACTAAGGAATTTTTTACACGTTGGATGCTATGTTCTGAATTGTGTCAGAGCCTTAATCTGGCACAAAGTTAACCATGGATGTTGTGCTATTTAGGTAACCATTCTGAAACCATGTCTGTGTGTGTACTTTACATTGAATAGAGACTAGACTATAAGGGGCGTAGCTGAGATGCGGACTGTTATGACGGTCCGAGTAGTATGAAGGTTGACGATTCGTTGTGCCCGTCGGTTGACAACTTTGAATCCGATTCCGATTTTTTAAACGTTTTCATTTACAACGTTAGCTTTGTTTGATATTCTAGGATCAAAACACATTAAAAATAAACATTACCTTGTTTCTCTGTAAATTAAGGCGACGTATATCAGCTTCTTCGGAATGGTCCATCGACGCAGGAACGCCTGTCCAGACAGGCGATTGGTCGTTCAGACCACAAACATGCCGAAGTAAACACACCATCAGAGATATGTCATATTTACTCGGATCACTCGTGCCGGATACTGGATATAGAAGATCGTACTGTTCCTGGCTTATCACCTTCCAATTCTTTAAGTTGACGATCTGGGCTTTCACATGTCGCTTATTAAGATTGTTCGTCCATTGTGTTCCGGGATATTTGGTAGTTATGAGATTTCTTAAAACTAGTAAGCCCCCATCTATAATTAACGCTTGTAGTCGCATGTAGTAGGTCTTTTTCGCTGATGGGGAAAGATCTGCTGCTGTAGCCATTTACAATCTATGTACTGTTACCTGTGTAATATATCGAAATGGATAGATCTATTTCAAATCATCTCAGGTAACTCCGTACTTAAGGTATATCAGCCTCCTCGGAATGGTCCTTCGAGGCTGGAACACCCGTCCAGACGGGGATTGTGCGTAATGAGAGTCACGCGACGTCGGAATATTATGCACCGTACGTAGTTAACACTCGTTGCGTATCCAAACTAATTTGGATGACGTCGTAAACATTCGGAGGTGCTATGCTATACCACCAAATGTTTAAGACGTTGCCCGATTTATTCCGACGACGTGAATCTCATTAGGGTTGAATACCTTTTAAAAGTGTTTTAAAACGATAAGTACGAGGACGATAGGGTCCTTTTTCTGAAAAGTAGTTTTATCTAACCAGAGATTTACCTGTATATAGAATTTATACAAAATTTGAAGATACTTGTGACCTTGGAATTCTATACTAGTATGACATAAATGTTTTGATCTTTGTACAATAAACGATGCTTTCACAGAAACCGGCAAATTTGTCGGGGGTTTCAAAATATTGTGCTTTGGGAAAGGGCTATTATTCGATTTGTAAATAATATATTGCATGTTTACTCGGAATGTCGTTAGTTAAATGCCAGTTGCAGATTTTTCGGTAAAGGCGGCAGATGTTGGCATCAAATAAATATAACTTGCTTTCCTCAAAAGACGATCTTGGCACGTATAGGAACAACAGAAGCAACCCCTCTGTTGTTCCTATACGTGCGAAGACCGTAGAATAAACTTCTCATATTGGATACGAAAACGTTTTTCTCCAACACATTATTACCATAATTTCTCACAAAAAGATGAAAAATGTTGCCAAAAATCCTCAAAGCCGGATACCGAAACATTGATATATTATATAATTGTAACATGTTATATATATGTTTATATATTGTACATGATAGGCAATTTTTATACGCCGCCGGAGGCGGACGTATATTGGCGTCATCTTCTCCGTCTGTCCGTCCGTCCATCCGTCCGTCCATCCGTCCGTCCGTCCGTCCGTACGTCCGTCCACTTTTCTTGTCAACGCAACTCCTCCTAAGTTTCTGGCTGGATCTTCTTGAAACTTGGTCAATGTTATCACCTCAATTGGTAGATGTGCATGAAGGAAGGATTTTATGGTTCATCGATTTTTGCCTGAGTTATGCCCCTTAAAAACTTAGTCTCTGGGGCTTATTGAAATTGCAGCCTTGTCAACGCAACTCCTCCTAAGTTTCTGGCTGGATCTTCTTGAAACTTGGTCAATGTTATCACCTCAATTGGTAGATGTGCATGAAGGAAGGATTTTATGGTTCGTCAGTTTTTGCCTGAGTTATGCCCCTTAAAAACTTAGTCTCTGGGGCTTATTGAAATTGCAGGCTTGTCAACACAACTCCTCCTAAGTTTCTGGCTGGATCTTAATGAAACTTGGTCAATGTTATAACCTTAATTGGTAGATGTGCATGAAGGAAGGATTTTATGGTTCATTGATTTTTGCCAGAGTTATGCCCCCTTAAAAACTTAGTCTCTGGGGCTTATTGAAATTGCAGTCTTGTCAACGCAACTCCTCCTAAGTTTCTGGCTGGATCTTAATGTCACTTGTTCAATGTTATCACCTCAATTGGTAGATGTGCATGTAGGAATGATTTTATGGTTCATTGATTTTTTCCAGAGTTATGCCCCCTTAAAACTTAGTCTCTGGGGCTGAAACCTGGTGGATGTTATTACCTTAATTGGTAGATGTGCATGAAGTAAGGATTTTATGGTTCATTGATTTTTGCCTGAATTATGCCCCCTTCAATCTATTTTTTTTTTTTTGTCTCAAGTTTTATAAGTGGCGGCGTATATTGTGACGATGGCACTCTTGTTCTGATTTGTAAATAAAAGTTCAAAGTTCATGGTCCCAAACTTCCATTTGCCCATTACCAAACAGATAAATATTAGACATTTTCTAATTTCAAAAATGTTGCAGAGGGCCATCCCATGTGAATAAAATTTTACATGTTTTGGTCTTTTTCAGTAGGGTAGGAAAGGATGTGAGAAATTAAGAAATTGCTTACCGCAAGTTATTTCTTCATTTTCCATGTTTTCCAAAGCCATTATCGTGTATGGAGCCAAAAAGAGAAATTGTGGGAATGGGTAACAGGACATTTTCATAAGTTTTCGTAAAGAAATCTCTTCTTCTTCCCAGATATGTCTTTTTATGAAGAATTTGTATCGCAACTTATTCTTTGTAAATAATGTACATTTGAAAGAAGCCAAAATGAGGCACAGACGACAGGCATCCGTAATTTGAGCCTTGGCACCATCTAGACTATTCTTTATCACGTGATAAAGAATAGTCTAGATGGTGCCAAGGCTCAAATTACGGACGCCTATGGCACAGACGAAACTATATCTAAGATTTAGTCTTGCCCTGTTTTTTTTTTCTTTTTTTTTTTTTTTTTTTTTTTTTAATATCAAAACCAATACAATTTTGAAGGTAAATCGTTGCCTTTACCCTCTAAATCAAGTTTGGAACTTTTAAATGGGTTTTCATGTCATGGTTACACGTCATTACTTCTATTCGGTCACGGCGACGTAATGCACTGCACCTTCATTTGTGCGCAAACTTCTAAATTTCACAAATTAAATTCTTATGTTAAGGCCCGGTCACATACAGTTCCGCATCCACATCGCGTTCATGATATCACATATAAAAGATAATTACGAGTCGAGTTGATCCGAATGCGATCAGGTCGATGTGATCAAATTTAGGTTTTGTGCATGTCGAGTAAAAGATGTAATTCGATTTATTTCTAAGTGGAATTATCTTGGCAGAAAACATATTTGGACTGAAAAATCAAATGAAGGCCTTCCACTTTGCCCCGTGTAAAACTTTACCCAGGTCTCCTCTATCATACACACAACTGATCTTCGTCAACATCCAATTTGTCGTCTGCAGTAGCTCTCAAATTTGAATATTCTAATTTTATGTCGTTTTGTAAAGGGTTGATGTCTATAGATCGCCGTTAAAGTTTGATATTTGTGTATGGGTTAAGTGATTTTTACACACTGAGTCAATTCTTTGTTTTCCTCCTATTTATTCTATTGTCCAGCAAGATTAACCCGGGACATCTGCATATGTAATGACCCCACTTCGGCTTTGTTTTGTTAACACGCTCAACTAACGGACGATGCGCACGAAAATTAAGTTGTCCCGGGTTAACCTTGCTGGACAATACTGCCAAATAATTATATAAAAAGTAAATGTATAAGCCTTTACGTACTATATTATCCAGCCTTTGTCCTCATCAGGTCAAATGTATGCTAGGTCACTGTTATATTTGTCCTTTACATATTATATTTGGTATTATATAACTCTAAGTCTGGTTAACATTCACACAAACTTAATACAAGTACCACTGGTGGTGAACTCGGACAAAGCGAGGAACATTTTTCATGAACACAAGGTACAGATACTTCATGTCACATCCGGATTTTTGTAAACAATACACGTGGTATTTTGTTTTACTTCTCTTTCCGTCTTTTTTTTAAAGGATGCACTCAAATGGAAGTTACTAAGGTATGTAGATATGATTTATAATACGCACGAAATATCAGTTATATCGATCATTATTTTCAAATGTTATAAACGGATTGCAAGTGCACAAAGCGCATATTGAGATCATGTGGTTGATCTTAATCGCCCGAACGAAATGGTACGATATCACTGTTTATGTTTATCAACTTGCATTGCAAGTAAACAAAAAAGACATATAAATGTACAAATAAAGGCTGTAAATGGAAGTTTTTGGTGTCATGTCATTGAAAATTATTGTGCGGTTTCTTCGTGACAACGTTACAGCATGTTTGCGATGTTATCTTTTCTAGCTACGGTGTTTTATGACCACATGTTTGATAAATTAATCGATTGCACTGGACTTAACGGCACATTTAAACATTTATTCGGTAATATCACACTGATTTGAGCATCTAACCATAGATTTCCGGCATCAAATTCGAGCACCAGGTACTTGTTTCAATATATATCAATTTGTACTGCCTAACTCCCCTTTCAGATAAATTACTGACAGGTGATGACAATTAGATGACATCATCATCATCATCATCATCATCATCATCATCATCATCATCATCATCATCATCATCATCATCATCATCATCATCATCATCATCATCATCATAATAATAATCATCATTTTTATCGTTACCTTGGAGTTTCACCGGTAAGATTTTCGTTATGCCTTCTTAAATTTGGTACAGGTGGATAATAAGCTATTAAATGAGAACAAGATGGATCTTGATCAGACAGTGCACATGCAAAGTCTGATCTGGATCCATGTTGGTCGCAAAAGCCTAAATGAACGTTTCCAGATCTATACTGTAATGTTTGTCATTACCATTATCACCATTTATTCTAAGGAGGATCCACTGTTTCACACATCCCAGGCCCGTACGAACAGGGGGACTCTGGAGCCGCCTCCCATAGTTGGCAAAAATGCCGAATTTTCATCATTTCACATTTAAAACTTATGGCAAATCTAATTTAGCCCCCCCCCCCCCCCAATATTAGACACTGGCCCAGACAGGGCCCATATGGAATTGCTTTCTACGGGCATGCATTCTAAAGTATACTAACGGGAAAAGTTAACTGTGTGCATTTCCTTTTCAATTAACACCTTGACTGCATACGGTACATGAATAAAATTTTACAAATGCACATTTAATCTTTTACTTTCAATAATTGTCAATGTATTACTATACTTGTTATTACCGTAACAATTCCTGAAAGTGGATAAGGATAAGATTCGCTTTTACAAGACATTTTCGAGTGTGAACACCGTTGGTATTAATACATGCTATGCAATTGTCCTTAGAAAACAATAGATGCTGTCTAACCCACTGAAGGTAATGTTGTCAATAACATCGTAGCAAGACTATGGGTATCGCAAGACGTCTGAAACGGATGGTCTAATCCGTTAATCAGCCTCTACTGCTGACAGAACTCAACTCAGGAAGCAATCTAGCCTATCTGTAACGTTTGCCTTTTTCTGTCGATTTCACAGGTAGTCGTTCCGATAATGGTTGTCTTGTCGGAATGACGTCACGTGTAGACGTTGGATGTGTTGGAATCGTCTCAAAATTGTAGCATGGCAAGTAAATCGAAAACGGTCTAATTAATGGGGTAATTCGACTGTTTTCGATTTACTTGCCATGCTTCAATATCTTGTATTTATTTCGGTACATTTATGAATAATCCTAAAATTGGCAACCATTTGCATTTGACAAGTGGCTACTTTCTTATGACGGGGAGTATATTTGTGCTACAATAATTAAATCCATTTGTTTCAATATTTTAGATTTCTTAAAGATAAAATGTTAAAAAAAGACGTCTCACTACATTTCTCCTGAAACAAAAGTTTACGCTCATGATCTGTTTTCATGACTTTATAACATCGCCGCCAAACAATACGACGTCGTTCCCACGTTTTGTGTAATTGACGTTGAAGTGCGTATAGCAAACATTGAATCAAAAGAAGAATAGATCTATACTGAAAATAATTTGGCTCCTTTTTTCTTAATATTTTTCTTTCATATTTTCTTAATTAGTACACACATTTTAACTTCTCAACATATAAAATCAATGTATTTTGACATCTAGAGCAGTCAGCTAGACAAATTGGCGGACGGGTAGAAAAACGGACGGACAGGCAAACGAAGCACTATCTATATGGTGGTCATTACTGAAAGCCTTCTAATTGGGGGCTGCAATACCAGATAGGCCTATTGTTTTGGAAATGATTATTGTATACCATTAATTCGTCTTTGAAAAAGAATAAATTTTATCTACTACGGTATATATAGACCTAGTGACGTTTTTTCGGACAAACACTAGTGCTTCGTCGGCGTAAATCTAAAACGTCACAAACTCAACTTTATTGAAGCTGCAGTTACGGGATTTTATAACAACACCTACGATTTATCCATATTTAACCGAAAACCCATTCTATTGTTAGGACAAAAGTCATTGCAATTCGAACAGCCATTGAAAATGTTCACGGTATCATAAATAAACCGTACAAGTCCCCTTCAAAAAACGTTAACTACGATTTTCACATCGGAAAAAAACTTCTACTCCAAGAATTGTAATACCAACTTCAGAATCAGTCAGAGAAATAAAATAACAAAACTGACAATAGCCTCTAAGTGTCTCTCCGATTCGTCCATATTGTTTTGGGCGGATAAACACGTGCAAATCGTTATGTACATGCTCAAACTAGTAAAACTGGTTTTTAAACGCGCATTTAAACATGAAGTATCTGTACCTTGTGTTCATGAAAAATGTTCCTCGCTTTGTCCGAGTTCACCACCAGTGAGTACTGTAGGCCTACAGCTTATCAGAACGATATAATAATATGTTTATCTAGGTCTCGGATATATATGTGTTGAATTTGCAAAGGTTTAACTACTGAGATAAGTCAGTACACAACAGTCCCTATTCTGGATTCCCATTTTTTTGTGACGTAGACTAGTCAGGCGGGGGGTCATAGGTGCAATTTGTACAAGTTTTATTGCAATTAATTGATCAGATCTATCGATTCGACCCGTCGTTTCGTCCCTAGTAAAGATCCAATAAATGAACCGAATCACTTTAATAGTCAAAAGCACGTAGGCCTAATACGCGTTCAGCCCTAGAACTATTTGTAGCCTATACACGGTTGGTAACCCACGTAACTTTTGGGAAGCGTTAACACCGAAAAAATCGTCTGCTTCAAGGTAGGCCTATGCATTGTTTAATTTCTAAGCTTATACTCTATTGATTTTGACGAGATAAAGTTCACGTGGGTTATCCACCGTGCAATACATGTAATTTGAATCTTTACGTTAGCTGTTGTATTGCGATTTATTGTCTGTCTTTCTTTAGATCTATACATAAAGAGTGTACACAAAGTCTTCTGTATGAACTAGTCTAGCTCTACTAGATCTAATTTCTTATTATTTCAATTTCACAAACCTTTTATTTCCCTGTTTTGTGATTTTAATCAAGATCTATGGGAGTTTCTGCGAAAGAGATTGGTTTTCAAGATTTCAAGATTTCAAGATTTTAATAAGATCATGACCTCTAACCGAGGTATAGATCAATAAACCAATAACTAACAAAACAATATGACAAACATTTTAGAGAAAGCCTCAAAGAAGACACAAAAAAAGACAATCTGAGTAGCATGGAAAATACTAGATCTATGAAGTAAACGAAATACCTACTGGTATCCTCAGTCTATCTAGGCCCATCAGCAGTAAATGTAGTCATAGGGCACATGAAAAATTTAGGAAAATATATTTACTGGTAAACATCATTTAGTTTTAAGCTTGAGTTTTTGTGTTTGTATCAAACAATACAGGCTCAGATGGGAAGCCACGCTGAGTTGCATCCCATCCGAACCAGCATTGTTCTCCAATGCCCATTAACGAAATACTAGACCAGGATAGAAAAATAGTTTAATGGTTTAATAAAGAACACCCATCTTTCCTCTGAAAAAAAGCAAAAAACAATCAAGCATCTAGGCCGACACCAGCCAACATTAACTTCATCAACTAGCGTCCATCTAGTGCTACAGTGCGAACAGAGAGGAGAGATAAGTGGTCCACCATTCTTATGACACCAGGAGCTCTGTTCTGGTTCACTGTTCAATAATATTATAAATGACATGATATCAACCCTTTCCCCAGCAGCAAAATTTTAGGGTTGTTCAATTTCAGAGCTGTTGCTGACGACAAATTGAATGTTGAAAGAGTGAAATTTGTGTACAATAAAGCACTGAAAACATTGTGGCAAAAGAAGAAAATGCTGATCATCAGCATTATCTTCCCCTGCCTCAATGTTTTCACAAGCATATTCAATTAGGGTATAAAACCAGGTTTTTGAGGAAGGGCTAAACATTGCTGTGTATCACCTTAAATGTTGCAAGAATCTCCTTGCAAAACTTACTGAGCTTAAATAGAGCAGGTTTATCCTTGTTATTCATGACCTCATCAAAGATAATAGCATTTGGTTGACGTGGCAGGCTCCGTGGTAAAAACATTCTTCTCTGCTCCTCAAAATAAGAGCATTCAAACAAGTAATGGTATTCATCGCCAAGTTTGTTTAATCTGCATAGATCACATATCCTATCATCCCTCTCAATGCCCAAAAATCTACCAAGTTCAATTGGAAACTTGTGATTCAAACATCTAAAATGGCAAAAAGCCATAGCTAAATCATTAGGTAGCAAATGAAAATATTGTTCAAAAACTAATTCTGTCTTAAACAATCTGTAATTCAAGCACTTAGGTGAGGTAAATATTGATTCTTTCCAACTCAATATATAATTTTCAATAAGTTTTGACTTTATCAAATGACTTAAATTATGTGGCACTTGAACAGTGTTATGTGAATTCCAAAGATCATGTGAATTCCAAAGATCATCATAACCACATGTTGTGAGACAATCTTCAATGCTCAAAATCCACTTAGAATGAAAAAGATTTCTCCTGTGCATTGCTATTAAAATACTATAAAGTCTAAAAGCAATTTTGTCATGTTTTCCATTTACTATACGTTGCCAAAAGCCGACCATTCTAGATTTACATAATATATCAATGGGGTACCTCCCAAGTTCCCCGTATAACATAACATTAGGTGTAGATTTTTTGACATTCAAGATGATTTTGTAAAACTGTAAACACAATCTTTCAAGTAGCTCTGTATTTTCAAAGCCAGTGACTTCTGAACCATATAGCAAAATAGGTACCACCATACTGTCAAAAAGTTGCATTTGTAAATCAACTGGAAGTTGCAGCTTACGTGACTTTCTTAGTACAGAAAACATAGCTTTCCTAGCCTGATCTGCGAGTCTTTTATTATTTTTTATGAAACGACCATTAGATGAAAAAAGAGTACCTAGGTATACAAAACCATCCTCCATATCTAACTCTTGTCCATTATAAGTAAACATCATATTATGCTCAAATTTCCTATTACAAAATATTGTTACTTTAGTTTTAGCTGGGTTAACTTCCAAATCCCAAGATTTACAGTAAAGATACATTCCATTCAGTGCTGCCTGCAGTTCTACTTTTGATTCAGCAAAAATGACCGTATCATCAGCATAGAGTAAAATGTAAAGCTTAAAATACACCTCAATTTCATTATTACTAAGCAATATTTTAGACAATTCAGAAACATCTTTCAAGCCATTATATGCATGAGATATGAACTCTGATAAATCATTAAGAAACAAATAAAACAGTATCGGTGATAAGTTCTCACCCTGCCGAACTCCGACATTACTCGTAAAGAACTCTGACTTAGCATGCCCTAACCTGACACATGATTTTGCATTAGCCTATAGACTGTGAATAACCTTAAACATTTTACCATCAACATGATGCATTAATAATTTCTGCCATAGAATGCTTCTGTTTACAGAGTCAAATGCTTTCTTATAATCAATAAAAGCGCAATATAATTTTTTGCCTCTGAGAAGATAAAGATCAAGTATACATTTCAAATTGAAGATATGATCTGTGGTTCCATACTTTTTACGGAATCCTGCTTGTTCTTTGCATAGCAGATTCATGTTTTCTAGATAATTATTCAATCTATTATTCAAAACAGATGTAAAAAGTTTTTCAAAGCAACTTAATATGGTGATGCCTCTATAATTGTCAGGGTTAGCTTTATCTCCCTTATTTTTATAAATTGGCGAAATCATACCTTGTGACCATTCATCAGGGATAATACCAGTATTGAAAACAAGATTGAAAAATGCTGTAAAGACTTTAAGCATCTTAGTTTTTGAAGATTTAAGGAACTCATTAAGAATAAGATCAGATGAACAGGCCTTATTTAGCTTCAACTGCTTTAAACACTTCATCACTTCCTCCTCAGAAATAGCCGAGTTTAACTCAAAGTTATGCTCGGATACCTCCGAAGGGTCAATTTGATAGGGTGGGTCTGCATCAGCAGTATGTATCAAGTTTAACTTCTTAAAATGTTCTGCAAAAGTTTCAAGAGAAACCTTTTGCATAACTTTTGATCTTGAGCTATCAGCTTTGTTCAATAAACTCCAGTAAGATTTTGGATCAGAATGTTTTAAAGAGCGTAGTTTATTGATAAAATCCTTTTACACAAGTTATATTGTTTACCTATTTATACATTTCTTATATGCTTTGCTGGCATTCTTCAAAGAATTATAATTTTCAACATTGTTAACCCTATGCCTCAAATTCTTAGCCCTTTTGTATTGACGTCTTAGCCTATGGCATTCATTATTGAACCAAGGACGCTGAACAGGTTTAGATCTTGAAGAATAGTTAACCGCAGATGTTTTAAACTTTATGTCTTTTAAAAAACCATCTTCATTAGCCGCATCAATCAAAATGGAAGAACATTCTGCGTTTAGATCATTTATGTCAGATGCTGTGACCAAATTACTATCAAGCGTCTCAATTTTGTTGGCAAGTGATGCTATTTTCTCTATATTTAAATGCTCAACATATGTTTGAGATTCAGCACTATTCCATTTTGCAATGGTTACATTTTCAGCAACAATGTTTTGATTCTCGTGCAATGCAATTTCATTACATAAAAGTGAAAAATGTATCCCGCTGTGAGCATCACTGATCGTAGGATCGAAGGGTAAAACTTCAAATTCTGAAACAAATGTGAACAAAGATTTTTTTTTCGATTCCCCCCTTGATGGAGGAAAGTCATTCTAATTCTCATGGAAGGTGCCATTCTTACGGACGCCGCAGAAAAAAAGATTTAGCGGAAAATTGAATTTTTCTTACGGTAAAAAGGCAAACTTGAGCAATCAGATTCATAATTTCGTGTTAAAATCCTCGAATTTGAATTTTAAATATCATCATCTGGCCAATTTATGTCCAAAAATTTAACTATCGTAAAGTAAATCTTACTACCACTGATTTGTCGTGTGTTTTCGCGAATTACACGCCGGTAATTTAAGTTTCTTTTTCAAAACATAAGTAATGTGTTTGCAATGTACCAAAACAATAATGCCTTTTCACTTATTTTTGAAAGAATTAAGATTGGAGTGACTTATTTGAAAATTGTATGGCACATTTTGTGAAATCTTTTGTCAGTGACTCGCCGAATGGGAGTCTTCTTTGATGTATAGTCGCTTCATGTGTACTCGCGGTACATGGGATCTCGCGGTAAACGGTTTTTTGCAAGAAAACAAACGGCCACACCTACTATCGGGTGTTTTCCCGGGATAACCTCTGACGTAAAAGTCCACGCTTCACTGATCGCGACTATTTTCCAAATATTTTCCGTCTGAAAGTGAGTTATCGATGAAAAAGGTGTCCATATGCAAATTAATAGAAGCTGCACCTACCTTTTTGTACCCCGATCAATTAAAACACATTTTCCATGGCATAATCAATAAAAGTCCATTCGATTTTGACAGATCTACGCTCGTCTGGAATTGACAAAAAAGTTGTCAATTATTTTGATCACGTGACACGAGCTCGCGCTTCCCGCAACGAAAAAATAAACAAATAACGCGAGATCCCATAACACAAATCCAAGATGGCGGCGATGCGCCTTGCATGAATGAATCCGTAGCTGTCAAATCAGAAATAAACGGAGCATCTTGGTTGTTTTACAGAATGATGCGTGACATTTAGAGTTAAAAATATTATAAAAAGATTTTTTGTGATTTTGTTGATGGCTTTCCGGTTTTACATATTTTTGGGATAAGTACCGCGAGTACGCATGTTCCCAGGCTAAATTAACTCTTGACTTTTGATATTTGGATGTCACTATTTACATCAGAGCGCACTACCATTCAAAAACAAAGGAAAGTAGGTCATTATAAACAATGGCTGCTCAGGTGAGGTTGTTGCAAAACATTGCCTAATGCTATAAACCTTTTAGAAATACTTTTTGATCTTAAATTTTTCACCAGGCATGACAATAAATGGTTCGGTATCATAAGGCGTTTTTAAGGATAGCGTTTAAGATCGGACAGTGAACAAATGGTCATAACTTGTATCGAACTTTCCTGTGTTTTTGAATGGTAGTGCGCTCTGATTTAAAGGAGCGATATCAACTAGTGGTGTAATGATAGGTCGACTTATCGATGTATCGCGATATCTTACCTTACGATAGCAATAGGTCTATGGAACTTTTAAAAGTCGATAACTATCGCGATAGTGTTTTAAACTATCGATTGTTTACGATAGTTTTTGAGAAAACGAAAGTAGAACCAAAATCAGCAATAACAGAGTCGGGTAAACGCTTGAATGATTTTCATTAAATATGCGATTAAAAAGCTTTTCAAAGAACATGAGTAACTTAGTCCTAGTGGGATACTCCTAATGAATTTAATTGATCAATTACTTGGGCAGTGACTTTCCTGTCAGGTGCGTGGAAGCGTCTTTTTTGATATAAGTGTTAGTCGGGTCAGGAAAATGATGCAGGAACAAATGTAAAATGCATCTGTTTTTTGTAGAAAATGAGTTAAACTAGATCTAATAATAAAAAAAACCCTGAATATTTGAAGCGCATCTGATCGTTTTCAACACAATCGTATTTTTTTTCTCTGCTTAATTTACCCGAAAATCCGAGTAGCCATCAGGTGAGAACAAGACCTTTCTGACCTTCTGAATTAGGGTAATTTTCCGAGTCGGATTTTACATGATGCCGAGCGCGCAATAGTTACACTCTGGCACGCGGGGGCCTAAAAAAGCTAGCAATATGACCGATCACTTTCGGTCAGCTGCAGTTACAAAGTTTTGGTTGAAAAGCAGCGATATCAAATCGAGTTCAGTATGTTGTCATTACGTCATCCTTTTTTCCCGCGCTTACTAGCACGCGCGATTTTTGGCAACAAACCGTAGTAAACATAGCCATATTTGGATGACCTGCACCAGCTTGAAAAAAGTCAAGTGATTATATTGAGACTTTCTATCAACTACGTCATCAAATTACAACTGTGTTGGCAGAGTTTCCTTTGATCTCGCATAATTCATTGCATATGAGTAATGCAGGTTTAGTCCGTTTCCTTGTGTAGTTTCACTTTCTGGAATATGGATATATTTAATTACTGGTACTTACGATCAACATTCAGAATTATAAACTTGTGTAACTAGCGAGTGCGAATTCAGTACAAAGCAGAGATCATGCACATTTCATGTGTATGCAGCCTCTAGCAGACAGACAACTTTTCTGTATTCGATAGTTGCAGACGACGATGGACAGTGTTACGGGGTCCAATGGCATCGAAATGGCTCAGGAATTTTCAAGGTGGCTGAATGTGTGCCTTGTTTTGAGCCAGCGCTAGCCCTGATTACTATTTACTAAACATCATCCGTCAAAGTTTTACCAATCTGCAAGCTGTCAAGTGCTATATTCTTAAATATGTAGACCAAGTGTAAACTCTTCTGTAAGAATTATTATCAGTAAACATTGTTATTTTTATAATGAAATAACTATCGTGATAGTATCGCAATAGTATTTTTACTATCGCAATAGTATCGCAATAGTACTTTTAACTATCGCAATACTATCGCGATAGTGATTTTGGACTCAATAGTCACCCATAATATCAACATATCAAAGAGCAAATTTTTTCAGAGAAAACTCGGATAATATGACCTGCCAAACCTTCCATGTTAATGTGGACTGTAGGTAAATAGTCTTGTAAGTTAAGAATCAAGGCTTCAAAAGCACATGTTGTTTTAAGACAGTCATGAATTGGCCACCAGAGGGTTTATATAAATATCAAAAATCATTGGTCCCTGAATTCGTCATGACAGTCACAACAGAAAAATGATTTTTTATTTTCATTTCAGATTAGAGTTGAATAAATTTATGGCACATTAAGTTTGAAGATGACTTCATTTGGTGGTTTATCCAGCACTTCCCCACCCATGTCTCACCAAGATGTTCTTGACAGTGCAGGTCGGATGATAGACAAACATTTACAGGATGATCGTACCAGTCTGGATCTATCGGAACAACTTAGAGTTCCAATACACAGTAAGCTATTGGTCTAGAATGGCAAATAATTAACCCTTTTCCAAGCAAGACCTGGTTTTGACATCCCTTTAGAATAGAAAATCCTTGGGAAATTGAGACTAAAGAAGAAACTGCTGATAACCAGCAGTTTCTCCTTTTGTCTCAATATTTTCTTGGATATAACATAAACATTTTGGCCTTTTGTGATCATTTACTTTGTCGTCTTCAGCAGCTTTCTAATTGGACAGCGTAAAACTTTTTCCTTTTGGGAAAAGTTTGGGAAAACAGGGGTTTTTCTTGCTATATGGCTGTAGCCGTTGAACGGCTACTTCCCCACCCAAAAAAAATTCCCCACCGGCAGAAAAATTCCCCACCGGTCTGCAAAAATCCCCCATTTGTTTTGTTTCTTCAGCCTTTATAAAAAAAAGATTTCGGACAAATCTTTGTGATGATCATACTTGTAGAAAAACGCTTTATCTCAACAAGTAAAGCGTCTATATGATAGGGTATACGGCTCGGGTAATTGATTGAATGATTTGATTATGGTTATCCCTCTAGGTAGAATTGAAATTCATCGGGCCCGGTTTAAGCATTAATAAACTTTCCTTTATCATTCCCCTTGCAGAGTGACCGTTTATAAATGCAGATTACATTTCAAAGGTCCGTAAGAGGTCAGGTTTGATTTGTAAATTAAGAAGTGGAAAGCGAGTTGATAGTACGCACACAAATGAAAAATAAATGAATTAATGAATTCCATATGGACAGAAACGATCTACACACTGATATTTTGAAATAAATGAGCTGTTAATTGGGATTGCCATCCGACTAAATTTCCCGACATTCGGACGGTCAAAATTTACATTGATCCCGAATCGAACACGCCAGTGAAATGGCGTCACCTACTAGGATACAGTTCGGCTTCATGGAATAAAAGGTAAATACGAAGCACCATCAGGAGTATTTTCACAAAATAGTTGGAAATTTTTGAAAGCAAATCAATAGGGATAAAAAAGCGGATGGCCAGACAAACAAGCTCTTGTCACTCAGGATCGTCGAAGGAAAAATGGAAAATCCCGTCTATCAAATGTAGCGTCTGCCTCGTAACGGTCACTGGCACTACTCGACCCCAGTGTATTGACACTTTTGCACATTTGTCACATTATTTAAAGTTACAATGACTTAGATATAAATGAATAGTCTAAGATCGAGTGCCAGTGGTCTTGGTCTACAAGTTACTATTGAAAGATTTGTTTAACCCTTTCCCAAAAGACAAATTCTAGGGTAGTCCAATTTGAAAGTTGCTGCAGACGACAAAATGGATATTCAAGTCAAGTGAATTTACATAGGTACATAGCTAAGAAAATATTTAGACAAAGGGAGAAACTGCAGGTTCTTCTGCTTAATATTTGTTATTATCAATATAATATTTTTTCCCCAAATTTGAAAAATCGCGCGCTTTTTTCCCCACCTGAAAGGCCAGGCCCCTTCCCCAAAAATGAAAAAAAAGCCCTGGAAAAGCTTATACCTTTCCCTACCTGTTTTTGCCCCCTTGAAAACCTGTGAAAACATTAATTCAAAAGAGGAAAATGCTAGTTTCTGGCATTTGCTACTTTTGTATAGATAAATCTAAGTTATTTTGAACATGAATTCCATTGTCTATTCTAGGATTTGAATTGTTGAGGGGAACTTTGTTTAAAATCGACTAACATTGCGACTAAGATAGGAATTTTTGCTCTTTCTCTATGTAATGAAATCGCCTATCATCTTCACAAATAGGGGGGATTTTTCAAAAGTATCTGCTAAAATGTGCAATCCCCCCTCCAGGGTCCAACATTAACATTTTTGGTTACCAGACAGTCAGGCTTGATGCTGCCAGATGCTGCTAGCCCTGACCAAATATGCACTGGTCCTGACCAAATATTTGGATAATTGGGAAAAGGTGTAAACAACAATAATCCTCTCATAAGCTAAAAGACAAGTTTTGAGTCACAAATGAATGAAAATTTGAAGGGCCCATGTTCTTGTTGTGTCACATATCCAGTGTTTTCATTATGGTATTGGTAATAGTGACTGAGATTTGAAATGAGGCTGACCAGTCGGTCTTGCATTTTGGGGATCAAACTAGCCCTGACCAAGCAGCAGGCAGTTAATGTCTGTCGGGCACAGGTTAATGTCGAACCCTGACCTCCTTGAGAAGATACTAGAATTCCATTTCTTCCAACATCCAAAAAAATTTCATTCCAACTTTGCACATGCTTCTGTGTCCATGATATAATCAGCCTCTACTAGGCAAAGATTCATTGCTCTGACATTTAATTAATTGGAGGAATTGTTCACTGTACAACACTTGATAGCTGTGCTTTGCTATCCTCAGAATCTCCTGTTTACAGGGATAAAGATTAACAGGGGGCCCAGTAGCCCATGGTCCCTGATTTATGGGCTGGGGCCCTGAATCTCTGGGGAGATTGCCTATACGGTAATACCCCAAATGTTAATATTGAACATTAGGCAAGCTGGGCCCCTACATCAAAATTGTTAGCCTTTATCCCTGTGTTTAGATTTTGACTCTTATTTTTCAGCCCAGCCAAGTGTGAGTGGACTGCATGACTATGATTATCCAAGTCTGGTAGAGACAGGGTTTGGGAATGACATCTTGTCAGAGATTAGTCGTGTGGACAGGTACCCACTACCACCAGAACTCGTGGAACAGTTTGGTCGTATCCTTTACAAAGTTTTTTTAGTCTGGTTTTGATTTGCTTGAAGGTTTGTGTTGCCCTTGAAAGGTATTAACCTGTTCGTAAACAAAAAAGTAGACATTTTTTATACGCCCGAAGGGTCGTATTATGTTATTGCCCTGCTCGTCTGTCTGTCCGTCCGTCCGTCCGTTAGCAATTTCTTGTGTGCGAAACTCCTCCTACAGTTTTGATCGCAATTTGATCAAACTTGCCACAATAAATCTCCATGGTGTCTAGTTGTGCACCTCGCTTACGGAATTCAGGTAACTCTTTTCGTTCTTGAATTATCTGCCCTTGAATTAAAAAAATGCCCATTTTTTTGTGTGCGCAACTCCTCCTACAGTTTTGGTCAGAATTTGATCAAACTTGCCACAATGAATCTCCATGGTGTCTAGTTGTGCACATGGCTTACGGAATTTAGATAACTATTTTCGTTCTTGAATTATCTGCCCTTGAATTTAAGGAAAAATGCCCATTTTCTCAAAAATGCCCATTTTCTCCTGTGCGCTACTTCTACAGTTTCAACCAGAATTTAATCAAACTAGCCACAATGAATCTCTATGGTGTCTTGTTGTGCAAACAAAATTTTGATAACTTTTCATGTTTGAATTATCTGCCCTTGAAATAAAAAATTGCCAATTTTTACTGACAAGCCCCTCTCGGGCGTATATGCGCCGCTCTGCGAAGCTCTTTTTGTTTGTTTAGAATATGTTTGGAGATGGCTTAATATTTTTTTTTCACTGACAACAGCCTTTTTGCGTTAGTGCTGCTATGTATATTCTTGTTTACCAATCCATTTACCAATGACTTGCAAGATCCTTAACTTGTAAACAGGTGTACAATGCAGCTGTACAATGGGACTGTTTATGGAAATAGAGAGAGCTTGGCTGTCAGTGGATAGTGACATTTTTGTGTGGAAGTATGAGAATGGGTAAGTCCTGAACCAATCTGATTAAAACCAGAGGTGCGTTCTTTAGAGCGAGATTTCTTGAGATATCTTGAGATTTCTTAAGATGTTTTAGGATAAAGCGCTCTTTTGAGCAAGATTTTTCAGACGATTCACTGCGAGCCGCCATTACTCTATACTTATTTGGGAACCCCTCGGTAAATTCTGTAGAATCTATATGGGAGAGAATTGAACGAGTTGTTCCGAATGCTCCATGATTCAAAAACTGCAGGGTTCCAAATCAGTCTTCGCGAAATTGAGAAAAAAGTGCCTGACATCCGGACAGGCAGTTTGAAATTTTGGCCGGACCGAAACAATTTTGGCCGGACCGGACATATGGAGTAAAATGGAAAATAAACCTGAAATAACAGTCTAAAAATAAATAAAGCCAGGAGAGAAACAGGAAATGCTTAAAACCTAAATTTCTCCTTTTTTCTCATTTGTTGTTAATATTTCTATATTTTGGAGCATTGATCTTCTAATACTAGTATGCTTCTGCTTAGCATTTGGCAATTTGATTTTGGATCTTAAAAAGGCATATGGAAAAGGGTTAAATGGTATGCAAAAGAGTGTTTAATTAAAAGAGAAACCTTCTAATTCAAATATTTAGAGGAAAGAAGAATAATAACAAAAACTTAAATTGTCTTTTATCATTAACAAAAACTTTTTTTGTCTGTGTAATTTCTGTGGGGAAAGGGATAAAAATTGGCTACGTTTCAAGTAAAGTGTTATACTTTATGCTAAGTAAAGTTACCCATGCGTGTAAATTATTGATTTTTCTGGTACAGGACTCCCATCATATTCTTGACTTCAATCAGTTACAGTTTACTTCAGGATAGTGATCTATAATAAGTGATATGAAATTAATTGGACTAGAAAAAGGTATTTAGACTTTTATCATAAGATTCTTCAGAATTAAATTCGTCGGACATTTGGACCGGTCAACTCTAAATTTTGCCGGACCCCCTTGAATTTGCCGGTCAATGACCGGCGGTCCGGCGCTTTCGCGAAGACTGCCAAATGCTCCATACTTCATACAAATGACGTCATGATGACGTCATTTGTATGAAGTATGGAACATTCTGAACACCTAGCTTATAATCTCTGTCTCAAAGACGCTGTATCAAAAACATCTTAAAAAATCTTAAAAAGAGATTTTTTAAGATTTTTTTAAGATAAAGAAGGCGCCTCAGATGTTTCATCTTAATCCATACAGTAACCAATTAGAGGTCATATTGAAATATTAGGAAAATCCAATATTGGTCATTTTTAAAAACGACGAAAGGGTCTCATTATGTTTTGATCCTGGTCATCTGTCTGTCCATAAGCAATTTTTAGCTCGCCCGGGACGATAGTCTCGGAAGAGCTATTGTCATACCCCCGGATGTCGGCGTCAGCGTCGGCGTCAGCAAAAACTTTAACCTGGCCCATATCTCATGCCCTGTTAGAGATACAGTCTTCATATTTCACCTGTGGGTACCTCTAACCAAGACCTTTAATTTGAGACCATGACCGTTGACCTTGTGACCTTGACCTTGGAGTTTGACCCACTTTTTGACCGTTTTAAAAAACTTTAACCTGGCCTATATCTCATGCCCTATTACACCTACAGCCTTTATATTTCACATGTGGATACTTCTTACCAAGACCTTTCATTTGGGACCATGACCTTTGACCTTAGAGTTTGACCTACTTTTAAAAAACTTTAACCTGGCCCAAAAAACTTTAACCTGGCCTATATCTTATGCCCTACTACACATACAGCCTTGATATTTTACATATGGACACCTCCTACCAACACCATTCACATTTGACCATGACCTTAGACCTTTTGACCTTTACCTTGGAGTTTGACCTACTTTTAAAAAACTTTTAAAAAACATTAACCTGGCCTATATCACATGTCCCTTTACCCATACAGCCTCTATATTTTACACAATGACACCTACGAACACCATTCACATTTGACCATGACCTTGACCTTGGAGTTTGACCTACTTTTAAAAAACTTTAACCTTGCCTATATCCCATGTCCTTTTACACCTAAAGCCTTGATATTTCACATGGACACCTCTTACCAACACTGTTCACATTTGACCATGACCTTGGACCTTGTGACCTTGACCTTGGAGTTTGACCTACTTTTAAAAAACATTAACCTGGCCTATATCATATGTCTTTTTACTCATAAAACCTCTTTATTTTACACAATGACACCTCCTACTAAAATGGTTCTCATTTGACCATGACCTTGGACCTTGTGACCTTGTAGCTTGACCTACTTTTAAATAACTAACCTGGCCTATATCTCATGTCGTTTTACCAATACAGCCTTGATATTTCACACATGGACACCTCCTACCATCACGGTTCACATTTGTCCATGACCTTTGACCTTGTGACCTTGACCTTGGAGCTTGACCTACTTTTAAAAAAGTTCATTTTGGACCATGACCTTTTTACTTTGACCTAGGAAATGACTTTCAGGGGTTGAAAAATCCACTCGCCTGCTCGCATTGGCGAGTAGAAAATGTCGTAGGGCGAGTAGATTTGGGGATGAACTAGTCCGACGGGGCGAGTGCAAATTTAGGACTTGAATCACGCTGATTGAGGGAAAAAAATAAAGGATCAAAAAAGAAAGTATTTCAAACAACTTCATATCGGAAACAATAATATTCGCTGTAAAATTAGACCGTTCCCTGTTTATATTGATCAATCTTCATAGACGCTTGATTTTTAGACTGGAGGCCATGTCGAAATACACGATAATGTATAGACAGGATTTCCAGTTTAGCCTGCATAGTATTCCATATCTTTAAACGCTTGAATGATCACTGTAATGTGTATTGCAAAGCGAAAATACGTCGATCTAGATAAAATTCGTCTGTTTTAAAACTCATGGCTGTAACATTGGACATCCGATCGTTTTTGGGCAGGAGCTAGCCAGTAATAAAAAGGAAGATCAGCCCAATAAACAAGTTAAAAAAAGGGTGCAGAAAGTGAATATGATTTTGAAAAAAGAAACTAACAGTGCAGGATTCGTGGCTGGAAGAATTCCTTAAGAACCAACAGTCTAAAATTTTCTTCATCTTTAAGGGCGAGTTAGGTTGCCTTAAGGGCGAGTAGAAATTCAGATCTACTAGTCCTATAGGACTAGTAGGTTTGAAGAAATTTTTCAACCCCTGACTTTTGTTTCTGACAAGCTCTCGTTAGGGCGAGCTTTATTGTCCGTGGACAATTCTTGTTTGTGTTTGCAATTCATCCTAAAGTTTCAATTGGAATTAAATCAAACTTTCCACAATAAATGTCCATGGTGTTAAGTTGTGCATACCACTTGTGGAATTCAGATAACTCTTTTCGTTCTTGAATTATCTGTCCTTGAAGTAATTTGGGCCAGTCTGGTCATAATTCTTGTTGTCTTAAATGGTTATCTGCATCATTATATAGACAAGTCAAAGACCTAATCTGGCCAATGTCTAATGAACTACAAGCGATAGGGCATATAGATATTTTACATACAATATGCATACCTCCTGCCAAGGCCTATTTCATTTGGCACTATGGCTTTTGACCTTAGAGTTAGACATTTTTGAAATATGACAAGCTTTTACAAAGGCAGGTAGCTTGCTAACAACTCTGTTAATTTGTATGATTGTATTTCATGTTTCTTTTTTTTTTTCAAGGGGAGACCTTGCATACTTTGATGGAATGAATGAAACTATTCTTGCTACATCACTTGTCAAACCAAAAACTGGTAAGTATAAACTTCACTCTTGACTAAATTTGTTTAAAGAGTTACAGATATGAGTATTTAATGGGTTTTCAAACTGCGAAAAAGCATTCCATGTTCATCAAATTGTCGAGAAAAGTGCAATGAGTACCCACAAATAAGGGTTTGAATTTGTATTGAAAGTTTTAGAATTCAATGCCTTTATACCCTCTTATCTGTTACTCTTGGGTTACAACTTGGCCCTTTTAGGAATGGATATCATATGGACTGCTTAACACTCTCCCAAACTGCAAAATTTTAGGGTGATCCACTTCAAAAACTGCCAAAAATGACAAAATGTAAGGTATTAAAGACAGAATTTGTGTAAAATATGGCACAGAAAATATTGAGACAAAAGGAGAAACTGCTGGTTATCAGCAGTTTCTTCTTTTGTTTCAATGTTTTCCCAAGCCTTTTTTATTAGCTCACCTGAGCACGAAGTGCTCAAGGTGAGGTATTGTGATCGGTCTGTTGTCCGGCGTCTGTCTATCTGTCTGTACGTCAACTTTTCACAAAAAAATCTTCTTCTCCTAAAGTACTTGGCAGAATTCATTCATATTTCACACATATGATCTATGGGTCATGCTTTTTCAAAATACTTCAAAGAATTTGAATCGGAGTCATAATGGGGTCAAAAAGTAGGTCACTAGGTCAAATCTTCTTTTTAGCTCACCTGAGCAACATGCTCAAGGTGAGCTTTTGTGATCACCCTGTGTCCGTCGTGCGTCGTGCGTCGGTCGTCGTCAACAATTGCTTTAAACATCTTCTCCTCCTCAACCACTGGGCCAATTCTTTCCAAATTTGGCAGAAATGTTCCTTGGGTGACCCTTTTCAATACTTGTTCGTGAATTTTTGATTCGTCAAAAATTGTGGGCGTGGCAGGGCGGGGCTTACCAGACTTAAAGAAATCATTAGGAAATTCTTCAAAAATCTTCTCCTCCTCAACCACTGGGCCAATTCTTTCCAAACTTGGCAGAAATGTTCCTTGGGTGACCCTTTTCAAAACTTGTTCATGAATTTTTGATTCGTCAAAAATTGTGGGCGTGGCAGGGCGGGGCTTATCAGACTTCGAGAAATCGAAAGATAATTATTCAAAAATCTTCTCCTCCTTAACTACTGGGCTAATTATTACCAAACTTAAAAGGAATGTTCCTTGGGTAACCCTTTTCAAAACTTGTTCATGAATTTTTGATTCGTCAAAAATTGTGGGCATGGCAGGGCGGGGCTTATCGGACTTAGAGAAATCAAGTGAAAAATCTTTAAAAATCAATTATCAGGCCAATTTTAATCAAGCTTGGCAGAAATGTCCCTTGAGTGACTGTATTCAACACATGCTCATGAATTTTTGATTGGGTGAAAATTGTGGGCCTGGCAGGGCGGGGCTTATCAGACTTCGAGAAATCGTAAGATAATTATTCAAAAATCTTCTTCTCCTCAACCATTGGGCTAATTCTTACCAAACTTGAAAGGAATGTTCCTTGGGTGACCCTTTTCAAAACTTGTTCGTGAATTTTTGATTTGTCAAAAATTGTGGGCGTGGCAGGCGGGGCTTATCAGACTAAAAGAAATCCTTTAGGTAATTCTTCAAAAATCTTCTCCTCCTCAACCACTTGGCCAATTCTTTCCAAACTTGGCAGAAATGTTTATTGGGTGACCCTTTTCAAAATTTGTTCGTGAATTTTTGATTGGTCAAAAATTGTGGGCGTGGCAGGGCAGGGCTTATCGGACTTAGAGAAATCGTGTGATAAATCTTTAAAAATCAATTATCAGGCCAATTTGAACCAAGCTTGGCAGAAATGTCCCTTGAGTGACTGTTTTCAACACATGCTCATGAATTTTTGATTTGTCAAAAATTGTGGGTGTGGCAGGGCGGGGCTTATCAGACTTCGAGAAATCGAAAGATAATTATTCAAAAATATTCTCCTCCTTAACCACTGGGCTAATTATTACCAAACTTGAAAGGAATGTTCCTTGGGTGACCCTTTTCAAAACTTGTTCGTGAATTTTTTATTTGTCAGAAATTGTGGGCGTGGCAGGGCGGGGCTTATCAGACTAGGAGAAATCATGTGAAAAATCTTTAAAAATCAATTATTCGGCCAATTTGAACCAAACATAGCAGGAATGTCCCTTGAGAGACTGTATTCAACACATGTTCATGAATTTTTGATTAGGTGAAAAACATCGGCTTACAGGGTGGGGCTTACCAGACTTCAAGAAATCGTTAGATAATTCTTCCAAAATCTTCTTCTCCTTAACCATCAGGCAATTTGTTACCAAACTTGGCAGAAATGATCATTGGGTGACTCGTTATAATATCTGTTCGAGAATTTTTTATTCGTCAAAAAATGTGGTCTTGGCAGGGCAGGGCTTATTGGACTAAACAAATTCATGAGAAAATTCTTTGAAAAAGTAATTATAGGGCTAAGTTGAACCAAACCTTACAGGAATGTACCTTGAGTGACTGTCTTCAATATATGGTTGAGAATTTTTGATCAATTGAAAAAATGTGGGCATGGCAGGGTGGGGCTTGTTGATTTTTAAATGAGTTATGTCCTTTTGTTGAAAATTGGTATTTTTCGCAACATTTACATGTGTTGTTTGGTCTGTTGATTTTTTTGTTTGCTCTTTTTCCCAATTGATCAGATCACATTTCAAATGAAATGTACTTCTCAAAATACACAAAAACAGTGCTGTTTGGGGGTATGATCACTTTCAGTGATATTCTAGTTTACAATAATTTGATATGACATAATACTGACATATATATTTGTTTACAACAAAACCTATATTGTACACAATCAAATACACAAAGAACTCAGGTGAGCGATATCAGTGCCTTTCAGGCACTCTTGTTGCTCTAGGGGCCACATTTATTGCTCAATCGTTGTGAAAATTGATCAGAATATTTGTCTTGATGATATTTAGGTCATGATAAAAAATAGGTCAAGTCAGGTAAAAAACTTGGTCACTAGGTCAAATATTGTAAAATCCATCTTTATACACTGGAAGTACCAATTTTGGTCCAAACTTTGTAGAAATTGTCATGAATGTTTATTTTGATGATATCAATGTCAAGTCAAGAAGTGGGTCATGCTACTTCATTAATTAGGTCAAGAGGTCAAATCTTACAAAATCCTTTCTTTTGCTCTGGAAGTACCAATTCTTGTCCAAACTTTGTCAAAATTGTCCTGAATGTTTATCTTGATTATATCTATGAAATGATCAAAAGTGGGTCATACAAGGTCAAAACTAGGTCACAAGGTCAAATTTTTTAAAATCCTTCATTTTGTTCCAGACATGCCAGTTTTGGCCAAAACTTTCTCAAAATTGTCTTGAATGTTTATCTTGATGATATTTAGGTCATGTCAAGAAGTGGATCATGCCTGGTCATAAACTAGGTCATGAGGCCAAATCTTGTAAAATCCTCCCTTTTGCTCTGGAAGTGCCGATTTTGGTCCAAACTTTGTCAAAATTGTCCTAAATCTTTATCTTGATGATATCTTGGTTATATGAATAGCAGGTCTATCAAGGTTCAAAACTAGGTCACTAGGTCAGAGTTCCCACTCAAAATTTTTTTTGGGAGTGCATGCACTCCCTGGAGTAAAAAGTTGGGAGTGCAAAATGAAAATTGGGGGTGCACTAAAATACAATAAAAAATGTTTTTTAGAAAGGCTATAATGTATTGTCCATTGTGTGGTAATGATTCAGTTAAGGACAGATCCTCCAGTTGTTACTGCGCAACTTACTGCGCATACCCTAAATAACGAAATAAAGCTGTTTCAGTGATTGGCCTTTTCAGAAAATGTATTCTTTACATTTAGTTAATGTTTGGTTGATAAATGACAAGACCCTTTTCGGTTATTTCAATTTTTTTCTGTTTGGTCAATTAAAGTGTAATAGTACTTGGATGGTACATTTTGCTTTCTGTTACGCGTTCAACATGTGGCGTTAGCGATAGGAAACGTAGCAAACAAAAGCAAAGTGGTGTCTTTATGAGCTAGTCCACTTCAGATGGACACAAAATATGACACTTTTTTATTATCTAAAGCTGGTTATAAGGAAGAAAATGGATAAAAGTAGAGAAACAATTTCGGACAGAGCTGCAAAAAGTAAACCAAATTTTACTTATAACTAAGAAAAACGCTTGGTTTGATATAGTTTTCTTTTTTTGTTTTTGTAGGTTTGACCAAGCACTATGTCTATACCAAAAAAGAAAAAATTCTTACCGCTGGAAATTTTTTTATTATCAGAAACGTTGCGAAAAAAAAAGCAATTTCAGCTACTTTTGAAAGAATGTTTTACTAAAAATTTCAAAATTATCACTTAATTTTCCCAAATTGATACTCATTTAGACAGAATTAAACCTATTGAACACAATAAAGACTTATTTATGTAATCCTAGTCATTTCGAACATCTTTTTTGTGGGTATTTAAGTGACACCTCATTTTTGAAATTTTAGACAAGAGTAGTCTCCCTTGAAATCCAATAACTTTTTAATTCGCTTGGTGACCTATAGTTTTTAAGTCATTTTTTTACCTCTCATATATTCAAATATCAGTACAGAAAAAATTTTAAATAATCTTACTGTAGGAAATAAATGGAGGATCTGTCCTTAAGTAATGACCAGTGACAGGTGTTAGAATTTCAGAGTTTTGTTGACATGAACAGAAATACCATTGCTCAAACCATTTTACCTTTTTGAACTCAATCAGCGGACATCATTAACACAAGTTGTCATTCCCATCCATTTTTCAGTTTCTATTATGCTTATAGTTTGGAAAATACAATCATTCTGTTGACATTTTCGTTTCAATTATTTCTACAGCAAGCAGACAGCATGGTTTGTGACACAACAATCAAATACTTTTGAGATATGCTTGTTGATTGGTTTATTGAAGCCTATCAGCGAGTGTCTTTGAAAACAGGGTGCTCATAATAATTAAGCATCATGAAAATTACATTCTAAATGTAAACAATGAAGTTATACGCATCAAGGGGCAATTACATACTTACTTAAACAGTTTTAACCAACAAAATGTATTTTCATTGACTTAGAAATATTTTTTCCTGTCAAAAAGAGAACCTTTTCATGGAAATATGTTTTACAGCTGTTTCCTTTCTATGAAACCAGTGCGTGCATGCACCCTTTACCCAGAATTTGCGTGCGTGAATTTTCTTTTCTGTACGTGAATTACGCACATATGTGCGTGAATGGGACCTCTGACTAGGTCAAATTTTGTTTTTGCTCTGGGAACCAAAATATTTACTTTATCATTGCGAAAATTATTCAGAATGTTTATCTTGATGATATCTTGGTGATGTGAAAAGTGGGTCATGCGAGGTCTAAAACTAGGTCACTAGATCAAATCTTGTTTTTGCCCTGAGAACCAAAATATTTACTTTATCATAGCGAAAATTGTTCAGAATGTTTATCTTGATGATATCTTGGTGATGCGAAAAGTGGGTCATGCGAGGTCTAAAACTAGGTCACTAGGTCAAATCTTGTTTTTGCTCTAGGAACCAAAATATTTACTTTATCGTTGTGACAATTGTTCAGAATATTTATCTTGATGATATCTGGGTCATCTTAAAAGTGGGTCATGTGAGGTCAGAAACTAGGTCAATAGGTCAAATCTTGTTTTTCCTGTAAGAACCAAAATATTTACTCAATCATTGTGAACGTTCAGAATGTTTATCTTGATGATATCTTTGTGATATGAATAGCAGGTCATTCGAGGTTAAAAACTAGGTCACTAGGTCAAATTTTGTTTTTGCCCTGAGAACCAAAATATTTACTTTATCATTGCAAAAAGTGTTCAGAATGTTTATCTTGATGATAATTTGGTGGTGTGAAAAGTGGGTCATGCGAGGTCTAAAACTAGGTCACTAGGTCAAATCTTGTTTTTGCTCTAGGAACCAAAATATTTACTTAATCGTGAAAATTGGTCAGAATATTTATCTTGATGAAATCTTGGTCATTTTATAAGTGGGTCATGTGAGGTCAAAAACTAGGTCAATAGGTCAAATATTGTTTTTCCTGTAAGAACCAAAATATTTACTCAATCATTGTGAACGTTCAGAATGTTCATCTTGATGATGTCTTGGTGATATGAATAGCAGGTCATTTGAGGTCTAAAACTAGGTCACTAGGCCAAATCTTGTTTTTGCTCTAGGAACCAAAATATTTACTTTATCATTGCGAAAAATGTTCAAAATGTTTATCTTGGTTATATCTTGGTGAAGTGAAAAGTGGGTCATGCAAGGTCTAAAACTAGGTCACTAGGTCAAATCTTGTTTTTGCTCTAGGAACCAAAATATTCACTTCATCGTTGTGAAAATTGTTCAGAATATTTTTATCTTGATGAAATCTGGTCAATGTAAAAAGTGGGTCATTTGAGGTCAAAAACTAGGTCACAGGGTCAAATCTTGTTTCTGCATTTAGAACTATAATGATATCTGAATGATTGTGATAATTGTTTAGAATGTTTATTTTGACAATGTCTGGGGAATGTATAAAGTATGTCATCGGAGGTCAAAACCTAGGTCAAATTTTGTTTTTGCTCTAAAAAATCAAAATATTTATTCATCATTGTGAAAATAGTTCAGAATTGCTTATCTTGATGATAAATGGGTCATGTAGAAAGTGGCTAATGTTAGGTCGAAAACTAGGTCAGAAGGTCAAATCTTGTTTTTGCTATAAGAACCTTAATATTTACTCATCATTGAGAAAATTGTTCAGAATGTTTATCTTGATGATATCTAGGTCATGTAAAAAGTGCGAGTTTGAAGTTTGCAAGATGTTTGTCTCAAAGTCCTCTCAGGTGAGCGATGCAGGGCCATCTTGGCCCTCTTGTATTAGGGACGTCAAAACCAGGTCTTGTTTGGGAAAGGGTTAATAGGGTTTTCTTCTTTTGGTCCAATGCTTTCTCAAGCTTTCTAGGAAAGGCACATTAAGCCGAGTCTTGTTTGGGAAAAAGTTAAATTACCTTGATGGGACTATTTGAATGAGTATCCCCTCATAAAATATACTGGATAATTTACAAACTGATTAACATTGATTAAACATATGTCAACATATAGGTCCTAGCATTGTAATAATGAAATATTTTTTGTTGAATATTTGTGACTAATTTGCTACAATATCTTTCATAGGGCATTGGTTGCAAATCCCATAGCAATGCTCAAAGATGATTTTGTTTTTATATTTTCAGGTATATTTCAGCCAAACATCAAATTTTTGTTGGTTTTAGCCTCACCCATAGAGATTGCTATATTAGGAGTCAGCTTTGCTAGTACACAATCAAGTAAGTTACCAGACGGCAAAATTTTAGACTGATCCAAATTCAAATATGTTGCAGACTACTATTTCAAGTGAATGCAATTTTAGATTTATTGGTCATTCTTGGTAGAAAATACTATTGGAAATGAAGAAATTGCATGTCACAAGCAATTTCTTCATTTATCACAATGTTTTCTGAAAAATTTTCACACTGACAAGAGCCTTTTTGAGAGGTGTCAATGGTTGACTGTGTAACTGTGTGGGAATGGGTTAACCATTTCCCAATCAGACCAAGAGCCGTTCGCAGCATGACAACTCTCAGTTATGAAGTCCTAGATTTGATCCCGAGTTACTGTTTAAATCCTTTCTGACATTAATCCTTAACGTATGTAAGATGAGAAGTTGGGTACTGAGAAATGATTTAAAGACTGCTATGGTAGTTATGGTGAAACAAATTAATGTGAATCTGTGATTATGTGTTCAAGCGCCTGCGACTATGATATGAAATAATCTTAAAATTTCTTTAGACCTTTATCAAATCAAACTTTTCTCAATCAATTAAATTTAGAAGTTGTACATCAAAGGTGACCATAAGGCTTACAACGAACCATACATCTACATGTGCAATATACATATGTTACTTCATGAAAAACATTTAGAGAAAAGAAAAGGGATTTTTAACATGCACATTTTTTACTTTGACTATCAGTTATTTTGTCTTGTGCAACAGCTTTCAAATTTGACCACACTTAAGTTTTCTTGCTTTGAAAAGGGAAAATAACAACAGACAATATTTTTGTAGAGTATGACGAGATGCACCTTCTGCCGGAGCCGCTATTTTCCATCCCTACAGATAATGTGTATGCCATGACTATTGTTGGGACAGAGAGTGGACGTATATTCATGGGTGGTAAAGATGGATGCTTGTATGAAGTGTTCTACCAGGTAAATATCCAGTATTTACTCTAGATATTCAACCCTTCTTAAACAAGACCTGGGTTTGGTCTGCTAAACAGCTAATTGGTTTAGACCATTATACAGTGTTCTCCCCAACCCAATAAGCTGTATGGACCCCACTACAGCTTTATGTAAATAAGTGAAATACCCATACAGCTTTAAAATTACCACACAGCTTAAGTTCTTCAAAATAGACTCCGAATAGGGAGATTAGGGGGATTTTAGCTCACATGAGCAGTAGTGCTCAAGGTGAGCTATTGTGGTCGCTTTTTGTCCGTCGTCCGTCTGTCTGTCTGTCCACAATTTGTTGTTACCACTCTAGCATCCACAAATATTGACCAATCTTGACCAAACTTGGTCAAAACATGTATGACCATAAGTTCTCGTACGAGTTCGATTTTGGGTCAGATCGGACCAGGAAGTCAGGAGTTATGTGCCCCTGAATATCAAAAATAGCTAGTTTAGACCTTGTTACCACTCTAGCATCTACAAGTATTGACCAATCTTGACCAAACTTTTTCCAAACATGTATGACCATAAGTTCTTGGACAAGTGCTATTTTGGCTCAGATCGGATTAGGAAGTCAGGAGTTATGTGCCCTTGAATATGAAAAAAAAACTAGTTTCGACTTTCTTACCACCCTAGCATCTACAAATATTGACTAATGAAGACAAAACTTAGCCACAATGTTAGTAACCGTAAGATCTTGGATGAGTTTGATTTTCAGTGTCATCGGAGCTGGAAGTCTGTAGTTATGTGCCCTTGAACGTCAAAAATGGCTAGTTTTGACTTTGTTACCACTCTAGTATCTACAAATATTGACCAATCTTAACCAAACTTGGTCAAAATATGTATGACCATAAGTTCTCAGATGAGTTCGATTTTGAGTCATATCGGAGTAGGAAGTCCGGAGTTATGTGCCCTTGAATGTCAAAAATGGCTAGTTTTGACTTTGTTACCACTCTAGCATCTACAAATATTGACCAATCAAGACAAAACATTGCCACAATGTTAGTAACTATAAGATCTTGGATGACTTCGATTTTCAGTGTGATAGGAGCAGGAAGTCTGGAGTTATGTGCCCTTGAATTTGACAAAATTGATGTTTTCGACTTTGTTTACACTGTAGCATCTACATTTATTGACTAATCAAGACAAAACTTGGCCACAATGTTGGTGATCATAAGATCCTTGATGAGTTAAATTTTCAGCTTGATTTGGCCAGAAAAAAAGAGTTATTGGCCCTTTAATTTAATAAAATTACCGTTTTCGACTTTTTTTTCTCTAACAAATATGGACCAATCATTATCAAGACACAACTTGGCCGCAATGTTGGTGACCATAATATCTTAAATGTTTTAATTTGTCAGATTGATTAGACTAAAAAATCAGAGTTGTGTGCCCTTGATGGTTACAAAATTGCCGTTTTCGACTTTGTTTTCTCTCAAACAGCAATAAATATTAACTAATTAAAAAAAAACTTGGTCATAATATTGATGAGAATTTCTTTATCAGAACAGAGTTATGTGCCCTTTACTGTGACAAAATAGTTGTTTTCTTCCACTTTGTTTTTACTGTAACAGCTACAAATATTGATCATTCAAGATTATGAAAGCAGTTTTCAGCTGGATCATAATCTCGCATCTTAAATTATGTGCTCTTGAACTTGACAACATAGGGACTTTCATTATATCTAGGTTCAGGTGAGCGATTAAGGACCATCATGGTCCTCTTGTTTAGGCATTTCATGTCAAAAAGTTATCAATAATGCAGTTTCATACAACTGTAATTGGAATAATTGGTTATAAAACATTATGGGAAAAGAAGACATTGCTCTAAATGAGCAATTTCTTCTTTTCTCATTATGTTTTTATTCACAATTATTTGCACAAACACTATACATGTCTTTCAAGGTTAACTGATACTTGTATAATTTTCCACTACAGCTTCAAATTATTCTGTGGAGAACTCTGCCATAAATTTTGTACCATAGCTTCAGCTTATTGAAGCTGTAGTTACGACACTTTCAAATGAAACACACATAATATTTTGAAACAAAGTTTAAGAAAAAAAGAAGAAATTTATGATAAACAGCATTGTCTCATTTCGTCTCAAAATGTAAAATTCCATTCTCTAGAACTTCTTATCTGCAAAATCTTTGAACATGGATAAGTCTAAAAATTTTACTGTCTGGCAATGCGTTAATATTTGATTTTGCAGGCAGACGGTTGGTTTGGGAGGAAATGCCGTTTGATCAACCATTCTAAAGGAACACTGTCCTATTTCATGCCATCATTCCTGAGTTTCTCATTTAGTGAGCAAGGTAAATTTATATATTTCTTAGTATTTATATTTATCACCTGACCTTTTGAAGAACATAGTGAGCTATTCCAGTCTAGTGGGTGTTGGATTAATCCAGGGTAGTGGAAATATGGAATTTTTCCACTTGTCCTCGGACAAGTTGAACTCAAATTTCTACTTGTCCGAAGGCAAAGTTTACTTGTCCAGAAAAAAACAACATCTAGACAGGAAAATAATATTTAAACTTTATTTTAACTCTATTTTCAGTTAACATATAAAACTGAATGAACACAATTCAAACAAATGTTTACCTTTTAAAATTAAAATGTGATTTGATTGAAATGGATTTTTTCAGATGGATCGTGAGCAAAAATAAGATTAAAATTTCGTTTTTATCACATTTTGATCCCCTTGATATGCACTTGCCCACGGACAAGCTCACTTGAAAAAAGCCCTTGCCCGTCCACCACAAAACCCAGGTCAGGCAAGTCGGGCATGTGAATTCCACACCCCTGGATTAATCTCTAAGCCGATCCCACACAGTGACACCTTTTGACGCACCTCAAAAAGAATTCTTGGGAAAACATTGTGGAAAATAAAGAAATTGCTTGAGACAAGCAATTTCTTCATTATCTACAATGTTTTTTTTAACCCAAAAAGGCATAGATTTTTAAAATTTTATCAACTTGATATTGTTGTCTGCAATACCTTTCAAATGACAAACAAAACTCAAATTTGGTAAGTAACACTTGAAATATATCTATCTATTCCATACAATATGACCTTCATCAATGTCATCCTTTGACCATATCAACCCTATACAAGCAACTAAATGTGAAAGCTTTCTCCACCAGTATTAGGGGAGGCGGCCATAAAGCGATTGGTTTCACATCTGTCTTTCACTCGAGAGGTTGTGGGTTCTATCCCCAGTTGCGGCAAATATCATTTCTGACAAAAATGTCAACCACCCATGTTTTGATATCATTAACCTACATGTATGTGGGCGAGCTGCTGGAGGCTTGGTTAGGATGATTTGGTAGTACGGTTTTGAGAAACATCAGGAATACATGGATAGGTCTCTAGCTGCCGTGATATGACCATGGCTGTTGAAAACGGCGTAAAACCCAAAACCAAATCCACAAATATTAGACCAGGAACGCTCAAATATATTATTAATATATTTTTCAACAATAGAAATTTTCAGTTCAGAGCTCAATGTCATCTATGTGTAGGTCAAGGTGAAATATCTTTTGTCAGAACTACAGACAAGAGGAGGTGAAGTCTTTTGAAAATGCGATACATATGTATTTCATTTATTGTGCTCCCGTATCGAGAGATCGGGGGCATATTGTTTTACTCGTGTCCATCTGTCTGTCTGTCCGTCTGTCCGCCTGTCTCTCCGAAAACTTAACATTGGCCTTTTTCTCCAAAAGTATTAGACATACAAAGCTCAAATTTGGTATGCAACTTCCTTTCAATGATTTCTATTCTGTTCCATGCAATTTGACCTTGCTCAAGGTCATCCGTTAACCCTTATCAACCTTTACTCTACGAAAACTTAACATTTTACAAAAATGGCCATTTCGGGGGCATTGGTGTTTCACAAACACATCTTGTTTCTCATTGAAATTTAAGATGTGGTATTCATTGCAATTTTCTCATTGAGATGATTCAAATGAGTACCCAAAACATTGGATTTGAAATAACAAATTTAGAATGTGTTCACTCCCTCTTATCAGTTTGCTCTGTTATGTTTGGAAAAGGTTGAGCAAGACTTTTTGTAAAAATACAAAATTTATCTTTATGAAATTTTCCAACAGATGCCATGGATCAGATAGCTGTAGATGATTCCAGGAATATCTTGTACTGTCGGACACAGAAGGGCTCTATACTTGTGTACGATCTCGGTAAAGATGGCAAGAGTCTGGGTAAAGTTGCAGCCATCCCTCTACAAAATACAGTCTATAATGCTTCACATGTCGCCAGGTAAGGAGTCTTTAAAGATGGCAAGGGTCTATGTAAAGTTGTGGCAATCTTTCTACAAAATACAGTCTATAATGCTTCACATGAAGCCAGGTAATGGGTTTCTATCATGATTAGTTTAACCCTTGTCAAACAATGCCTTTTAAATTTCAGAATAATCTTTTTAGTTTTATAACTTTTGGCATATTATGATAGATTGACTAAACTGAACTGTTTCAGTGGAATTATGTTAAGTGGCATGAGATAGGGATTGAGTTGAATTCAAACATGTCTGCCGAAAATTTCATTCTTTGTATTTATTCAGGACGATAGACAGATCTCAGTTCAAGTCACTTGTACACATATCTCCCGTCACAAAGATGGAGTCCAGCAATGTTCATCTGGTGGCCATGATATGCATCATTTGTAATTATTGTGTGTTTTACACTTGCACATGTTATATTTGCAGGACAATAGACCGATCTCAATTCAAGTCACTTGTACATATATCTCCCGTCACAAAGATGGAGTCCAGCAATGTTCATCTGGTCGCCATAACAGACACCGGTAAGTGTAGTTCAGGCCCCGGTTTCTCGAAAAACTTAAGTACGTTCTCATGCTCAAATCTGAGCACCGTGCTCAAATCGCACGAAATGCACATGAACTGCAATCGAATACCCTTCAATGTTGGAGAGTATTCCTTTGAAGTTGAGCATGTTTTCATGAGAATATACTCAAGTTTTTTCGAGAAACCGGGGCCTGGATTACATTATCCAGGGCTGCAGATTAGTGGGGATGAAAACATTTTAACTTTGTTATTTCAATTCCAAACCCTATGTTGTGGGTACTCATTTGTATCGTCTTGAAGAGACGATACAAATGAGTACCCACAACATAGGGTTTGATGAACAGTAACAGAATTATTACAGTTTGAAAATTCACCACCCTCTCTTATCTGGAGCTCATATTATTAATGATTTCATATAATCATAAAATTCACAATGCTCCTTGAAAATTTTTTCTGGGCAGTATATAGTCGCCACACAGCCATTTCAGAAATATAGGAGCCATTTCCTTTTCCCTGCGTCTCCTTGCAAGCATTTCAATATTGTGTAAGAAAGGATCTCCTTGTATGTTCGGGGCAATACAAAATGACTTACCTCTTAACTAGAAACACTTTTTGTTAGATTTCCATTTAAGTTCTTTCTAAAAGTGAACAATCTAGATGACCATCCACACAGAATTAATACAATTTACCGTGTCGCCTAGGAGGGTAACGACATACCAATAAATACCATAACCAATGGGAAAGCCGCACATGCTATACCATTGTCTAAAATTGCAATAGAGGCGTAAGGCTTTAATTTACAATGCATACCTCTTTGTCATGGCAACATTTCAGATTTTGGAATATTATTTCAAACTGTCGCAAAAGAAAGTTTAACCTCCATTACACACCTAAACCGAAAGATTCTACAGGTCCATAAAGTCATATCGAGGAAGTTCTGTTCTTCTAGATTGTCAATGGAACGCATATATTTGAAATATGAGTAGTAAAATTATTAGTGGAAGCGCTAGAAAAAAATGTTGCCATATCTGAAGATAAAATCTAAAACAGAGTAAATTTCGATTAACTGCCGTGACGTCATTTATTTAATGAAAACTTGTTTACGCTTGTTCTATCCTACTTAAGAACAACGGAAAACCTGCCCTGCAGACAAAAAAGCAGTATTTTGATTTCTTTCCAGAAGGGTTGCATTGCTGAATGCGTCACAGACAGTTATTTTTTAACTTCCGGAATCGTTAACCTCTGGAACAAAAATCGACTATGTTTACACAGCAGTTAAACCAATAATAGTACCTTAAAATTGGTGTGTCACTGCTGTAGTCATAAACGAGTGTATGACGTAATGTTTTTAACTTTGACATTGAATAGGTCTGCGAGTTACAGGAACTGGATTTGTTGAAAAATAAGGGTTATTAAAAGTTTATTTTTCAAACCAAATAAAATTCTTAGAATTAATAAGTATCCCTGTTTTATGATGGATTTGTCCACTTATATTTATTGACCAGCCCAAATAAACTTCTATTATTATGAAAAACGTTCATTTCTGACAACTACAATAGCTACTTTGATGATACAATACCATGTAACGGAAGTTATGTTGAATACCAACATAATGAATCGTAAGGGATTTCTAGAAATTGTGTACCAGTTTTGAAACACACCATATTTTCATTGTTTGTATATATATATGAACTCACTTACAATACCATATGCGTCTCTGAAAATATTATCAAGCATCTGCAAATTTCTTAATGTAACGGAAGTTAATAGTCGATGTAAAAAGCAGTCATACTAAATTAAAAGAGAACATATCAAAGTTATTTGATTACCAGAAACTTGAAATTTGACTCCTGAAAGTTAAAAAACCACTTTGTCTGAAATAATTGGTGAGTAATTTGACCTAAGGTATTTGAGTAATTGGTAACAGAAGTTAAATAAGTGATGTGGTAGTTGTTTAGGGATATAGCATTGCAACGCTATGCATTTGTTGTTCTAGTAGTAATTATGATATCCCCTTTTCATAAATTATAGATGTCTCTATCAAGAGCAGAGATTCATAGGTGCTACAGAGAAGAAAATAAGAAAGAATCTGGAAACTATGCAAAAAAGGAAAGAGAAATAAAACGGGAGTCATACATACCATTGGCGATTTTAAGTGAGAATAAGGCAAAGAAAATTCACAAAGAATCACTAAAATTAGTCAAGAGACTCTACGAAAGAAAAAAGCAAGAAACGAAAGATTGTTAAGACAAAGAAACCGTCCAGACAAGAAGTGGTTACAATGTCCATCTAACAGTCCAACTAGACTTTAAACAAAACAAGAGGGCCAAGATGGCCATAGATCGCTCATATGAGAGAATTTTGAGACATACTAAATGCAGAATTAAATAGTGATCCTAAAGATAAACGATTCTGAACAAATTCACAATAAATGAGCTTTTAATTTAAAGCTTTTAACAAGATTTGAGCCCAAATTGGCACTCCTTGACTAAAAGTCGGATTTCTTACATTTGACCTCGTTACTTAGTTTTTGACCTTGCATGCACAACTTCTTTCATGTTGGAGATAGCATTAGATAAACATTTTAGACAATTAAAGTTCTTTTTATGTGTTTGATAGTTAGCTGTAAACAAGTATCCGTTTTACGTTTTAAGTGATTTACTTTTAACTTCCGTTACTTTGTTCATGTTCAAAAAAGTGAAAATATGGTTTGATAAAGATTGACAGTGTCTTCGAAAATTACTTTTGACTTTAACCTAAAACATTTGTGAATTTGTTAAAGCCTTAAACGAATATCCCAATGAGCCGTAAAACGGATTTTCTTTCTAAAAATGCAAAGGTGTTTTTGTTTTGAAAAGAAAACTGCTTGATAGCCAATCTTGTGATTTTAATATCACAAAATTTTTAGCAAAGATTCTGTTGTAGCCTATTCTGAAATATAACCAAAGGTATATTGTTTCAAGAAACGGGAAGGAATGCCTAATTTAAATGATTGAATAATTTATATAGAGTGATAAACAACTAAATTTGTACTTTTAACCTCTGTTACGTCCGAACTTGGGTCAATTACTTTAGAAGGCAATATATCAGAAACGGTAAATAGTTTATGCATCAAAATTCAAAACCAGTTGCAGAAATGAATTTGTCAACAGATGATAAGGTTAAAATGGTATGTTAGGAAGCTTCAATTTTCTTGATTTTTTATACCCAATGGCTCCTATATTTCTGGAATGGCTGCACAGTGTATGTCTGTCCAATGAAATTTCTTATAAATGTGAACTCCCTGGGATAATCCCTAGAGACCCTTTTCTACGTTTCTTAATTTTAGGCTTCATGACAGAAAAAGGGGCTTGAATGTAGAAATTATATTTTCGCTCAATTCTCTTCATCTAATCGACTGAATTATTCTCTTCATCTAATCGACTGAATTTAATGAAATTTTGTACTTTGATAATTGAGATGTTCTAGACCATATTCTATAAATGATGTAATAAAAGTAGTGTGTATTTTAATTGTGGTGTTCTCTTTTTAGGCGTGAGGTTGTATTTTACCACTAACCCATTTGGGACTAGTACAGGCCGACCCAGCATGCTGACACTGGTACATGTGAGGCTACCTCCAGGCTTCCTGACCACAGCTACTCCACAGAAACCCAACAATGTACACATGGCTTATCATAAAGAGGGTAAGTTTTCTCCTTTTCCTTCTTTGTTTTCTTTCACAAAATGATTAAAAACATGGCATTAGCCAGTCATCTGTCCATAATTACAGAACATGTGTAGTTACCCCCCCCCCCCCCCCCCCCCCCCCCCCTCCCTTGCTTCTTGAACACATCAAGGCCTACTCCACTGAAACCTAACAATGTATAATGGCTTATTATAAAGAGCGTAAGTGATGCCTTTCCTGCAAAATTCAACAACATTTTAGACTAGTTTGTATTTGTAGGGGATGCAGATGCCAAATCAATTAGACTGTCAGAATGAAAACTCTGTGTGATAGAATGAAAAGTGTTTATAGAAAGAAAAAATTCTACCTGCATTTAGAGCTTTTTAAGTGCATTTTGAGCGTTCTAAAACTTCGCTCACACTGCATGTTAAATTCATTAACCCTTTCCCAAACGGCAGAATTTTAGGGTGATCCACTTCAAAAACTGACACAAATGACAAAAAGGAAGTTTTTAAAGATAGTATTTGTGTAAAAATATGGCATAGAAAACATTTAGGCAAAAGGAGAAACTGCTGGTTATCAGCAGTTTCTCTTTTGTTTCAATGTTTTCCCAAGCCTTTTCTATTAGGGACGTCAAAACCAGGTCTTGTTTGGGAAAGGGTTAAATCACTGACACATTTTGATTTATGAAAAGTTACTATTTTCTGTCTAGGTTCAATGTATACTAAGGCTCCCAGGCAGAGAATGCAGATTTGATGTGGGTGGTCAGTGGAGACACATTCCCTTTCCAGAATCAGCTCATGGAGTCTTATGTAAGTTTTCTCTATGATCATTGACATGGCTTGCTTTTGACCTTCTCCTCAATTTCATAAGTTTCTTGGACTGTTGCAATACCTGCCAGTAATACCCGAAAGGGGAGTTAGACAGTATATATAGATAGAATTCAAAAGCTGTTACACATAGTAAAATGGGTATTTTCTTCAAAATAGTGTTTGTGTCATGGAATTTGTGTTGTTCTGCAATTTATGTCAGATAGATCACTACACAAATTTTATAAGTTATTATTATACCCCAGCAAACAAAGTTTGTGAGGGGGTATACTGGAATCAGCCCGTCGGTCCAGTGGTTGGATGGTTGGTTGGTTCGTTTGTTTGTTGGTCTCTCTCCAAAACTTTGTCCAGACAACTCCTCCTACACTTGTAGACTGATTTAGTTCATACTTGGCACAAGTGTTCATTGTGACCTGTAGATGTGCATAAAAATGCTTGTCCGGACAACTCCTCCTTTAGTTACTGTCCGATTTCTCTTCATACTTGGCACAGGTGTGCATTAACTTCTATAGATGTGCAAGACGCCCATTCACGAAATCAGATTGACTTTTTCTGAGTTATGGCCCCTGATTTGACAAAAATGCTTGTCCGGACAATTCTTCCTACAGTTACTGAACGATTTGCTTCATACTTGGCACAGGTATGCATTTATGAATTTTTATGAATTATGACCCCTGATTGGACCAAATTTCAAGAAAATCGGATTGACAATTTCTGAGTGTGGCTCTGATTCTACAAAAACCCTTGTCCTAACAAAGGTGCTGGCGGGGGTATTTTTATCACCTTCAGTGATAGATTTCTAGTTTTACTTCAAGAACATCATAATGAACGTGATATGGAGATTGAATTGTGTTTTATAGGCCCAAACACTTCTACTATTGTTACACAAACACATTGCAAACTTGGCACTTTATGAAATGAATCTATCAAAATGTGGCCCATTTTTTATTTCAGACCACAGTGCCAATCAGTGGCCGTGCCTGGGCTATATCTGAGGTTGACTATGTTGATCTAAAGCCATTAAGTGAGAGAGCAGAGCACAGTACCGGTCGTGATCCACCATGCGTGGTCACACAGCACGCTAAACCACTGCGGAAATTTGTCATTCTCAACTCACAAGTAAGAATTCGTCTTTATAGTAAAATTAACATGGTCACCTAGCATGCTAAACCACTGCGGAAAGGACCTGGGTCAATTTCTATAGAAAATTTCCCCCTCGAGAACACGAATGAAATTTATATGAATGAATGCTACATATGTGTATTTTAACCCCTTGAAATATTTAAGGATTTTGAATAGTCCAAAGGGGTGTATTAGAGCTCGAAAGTATGGTGGCCTAGACTTGCCAAAATTGCATGATTGGCTTTGCACTATCAATAAATTGGTTTCCTTGGGAATTTCGAGATTTTTTTTCGCGAAAATCCAAGAGACAATTCCAATCTATCATTTTGAAGAATAAAATCTCACGACCTTACCCAATATTTATTAGAATTGAAGTATTTTCTTTTTTCTAAGAATTATTAGTTATTTTGAACATTTATATATGATATTTTAACAACAAATGATGTAAAAAAGATTAAGATTTACTTTTGTTCTTGTAAAGCAGTTCTGGAACAGCATTATACTAAAAATTGTTAATGATTTGGAATGTATGGTGTATTATAAGGGCTATAATTTATGTTTTGTTAAAATACTTTTATCATTATGAACATATGTTTATCATTAACTGTAGAACATTGACCCCGAGAACACGAATGAAACTTTTATTAATAAATGCAGCATATGTGTACTTTAATGTCCAGAAATATTTCAGGAATCAAAACAGTCCAAAATGGTGTATTAGAACGATAAAGCATGGTTGACCGTACTTGACAAAATCGCATGATTGAATTTGCAGAAAAAGATATTGGTTTCTTTTGGAACATTCTAGATTTTATTCTTTAAATCCACGAAACAATTTCAGTCTATTATTTGGAAGGAAAACATTCTTCGTTTTTACCAGAAAGTCTTCAAGAATTGTAGTTTTTCTCTTTTTACAAGAATCATGTGTTATTTTGAACGTTTATTTAGGAAATTTTAAAAACAAACGATTAAAAAAATGATTTATATCTACCTTTGTTTTTGCAAACCAGTTCGGATATATTATTTTAGTGAATATTATAAATGTTTTGAACTGTATGGTATATATAGTAAGGGTTATAATTTAAGTTTTTTTAAGACTGTTATCATCAGTTCTGTTAACACCGTGAATTCTAATTCATGACTTGCTTTCATTTTCACTATCAGATTCAAGTTCAGAATCAGTCCAGCAGCCTACATGCTCTAAAGCATGGTAGCCTGGACTTGCCAAACATGCATGATTGACTTTGCACTACCGATAAATTGGTTTCCTTGGAAAGGATGGGTTGCAATAAGGGGTCAAAAAATAGATTTTCTTTAAATTTTGTGGATTGATAGGGTTACATAATATCTTTAATTTGTATGTGTAAAAAATCTGGTTTCGGCTTATTTTCCGAGATATGGGTAAATGAAGTGGGTGGGGTAAGATTGACTGAAACACAGTAGGGGTAATTCTAAGTCACTTATCTTTCTTATTTTTAGCCCAAGATGCGTGAAAATTTGTATGCGTGTCTTGTGATATATGCGTTAACCATTTATGGGCTTACATTAGATATTGCATGTATATCTTTTCCGTAATATTCATTCTTCTTTCTTTCGCCAAATTTCGCTATTTTTTAACGACCTACTTTACCAAACTATCTCCACATGTTTTATTTGAAACACGATTTTTATGAAACTTTGCAGATTTATTATCCAGATATTAATGTAACTTTGCGTAAAATTTGAAAGAAAAGCGTTGGCCCGTTGTTGAGATATTTGACCTTGACCTTCAAAATAACATCAAATTCGGGAATGTCCGTTAAAACTACGCATTGTTGGGAAAATGGTTAGGGTTGAATGGCATGTGACAGCCCATTCATAAAAGAATGCATTTCACACACGATTGGGGTTTTTATTGTATGATTTTACCGTTAAAATTGATATAATCAATATAATAAACTTGGTCACCTCTCAGAGTTACCCGGTCATTTCATCTAATGAAATCATTGATAGACAGATATTTGTTTAAGGCCTGTCTATACATTTAACATTATTTTCTTTTTGTTGATATTATATAACGTTATATAAATATTAAGCTTAAGTTAATTAATTGTAAGCACATTTGGTCATTTAGTAAAATCATTCACAATGCGTCTTCTTTATAACCACATAAGAAATACAATCTGAAAATGATTAGTTTTCTCCTAGCAAATTGATAATTCTTGTCCATCATGAGATGAGTGAATGAATATAAACTCTTAGACAATTCAAGTTGCTTATAAAGCTTTGGTAGTTCTAGCAATCTTAACATAATGCTAATATTTTTAAAATTTCACTCACCTGTGGTAGTAATATTAATCACAGCACTTTCCGCGTAGACATATTTCATGTGCAATATTTAGTTTGATAAGAAAACTGAGAAGTAAAATGAATTTTTTTCTTTCCCATCCTTCCGAATGGGTTGTACGATACAAAAAAGTAAATATTGCTACGAAACTCATTAGGAACAATAAAAAGAAACCATGTTTCCAATCCTTATGAATAAAATTGGCGATTTAACTATCACATTTTGGCATTTCCCGAGTTTTGAAGTCATTTTGAAGGTCAAGGTCAAATATCTCAACAACGGGCCAACGCTTTTCTTTCAAATTTCATACAAAGTTACATTAATATCTGGACAATATATCTGTAAAGTTTCATAGAAATCGTGTTTCAAATTAAACGTGTGGAGATAGTTTGGTAAAGTTGGTCGTTAAAAAATAGCGAAATTCTTCGAAAGGAAGAAGAATGAACATTACGGAAAAGATATACATAGAATATCAAATATAAGCCCATAAATGGTTAACGCATATATCAAAAAACATGCATACAAATTTTCATGCATCTTGGGCTAAAAATAAGGCCTAAAAAAAAAATATGTGTGTTTCAGGTTTCCCGACCGACTCAACCAAAATATGGCCGACTCAATTATTTTTAAGGAGTTTCCAAAAATAAAAAAACAAAAGTACCGATTCAGACCTTTTTCACCAAATGTCCAAAATTAGGTACATAAAATAAATTATTTTGAAGAATTATAAGTAGGGTCCCATCTTTTAGTCAGATCACTTTGGTAAAAGACAATACTCTTTACAGACTTGTGTAGTCATAATGACCATTTCACAGTCAAATTTTTAATATTGGGTGTTCTATTTTGAACGCTGCTGCAGATTACATGAGGATAGATATTTAAAAAAAAAAAAAAAAAAAAAAAAAAAAAAAAAAAAAAATCCGACCTACTGACCCAGGTTGAATTTTCTGAGGAAACCTGAAACACACATATTTTTTTTTTAGGCCTAAGAAAGATATGCGACTTAGAATAACCCCTACTGTGTTTCAGTCCATCTTACCCCACCCACTTTATTTACCCATATCTCGAAAAATAAGCCGAAACCAGATTTTTTACACATACAAATTAAAGATATTATGTAACACTATCATTCCACGAAATTTAAAGAAAATCTATTTTTTGACCCCTTATTGCAACCCATCCTTTGAGATTTTTCAGCTGGAATCCATGACACAATTCCAGTTTATTATTTAAAAGAATAGAATCTCACGACTTATCCACAAAAATGCATTTTCTAGTATTGACCTTTTATACGAACCAGAGGCTATTTTAACATTTATTACATTTATCAATAAATTCTGCTAGAAACGTTATTAAACTCTTCCATTTTCCTAATCTCTAGGTCAATTTCCGCCAAAAATCTCGAAAACTCCCAAGGAAACCAATTTATCGCTAGTGCAAAGTCAATCATGCAGTCTTAGCAAGTCTAAGCAACCATACGTTATAGCTCTAATACACCCCTTTGCACCATTCCAAATCCATGAATATTTCAAGAGATTAAAATACATATATGTAGCATTCATTCATATGAATTGCATTTGTGTTCACGGTAACAGTATTTAATCAAAGCGCTGAAAGCGCTGAAGGCCTTGAAGAATTTGAACACATGCAGATTATTGGTATGAGAAAGTTTAAATATTCTTTAACTTCAGCAATAATCAAAGTGCTAAAAGTGCTGAAGGCCTGGAAAGTGTACGAAAAATAACAAGAGTAATATTTTTAATCTTTTATTTTTTTTTGAAGAAGTTTCGAACAAATTTGAACACATGCAGATTTTTGGTATAAAACAAAAGTAAGATGAACAGAAATCATCTGTATGGTATGAAACAAAAGTAAAATGAACAGAAATCATCTGTACTGGATGGCCACTAGAATCATGGGGGCCAAATTATCAAGGATCAGGTAAGAAGGATTTCGATTATTAAATGAAGTTAAATCATTGCCGATAAATCGTGATGTTATTTCTATATATCTTCACAATATATCATTTAGAACCTTATTAAATCATGAATCTGCCTATTAAAACATAACTATCTAACACATGTATACAAATACTATTCCACCAGCGAAATTTGAAAGTGACGTATGATTGTGTTTATCGTTTGCGACCAATCAACCTGTTCATTTACCACGTGCACATTGTAAACGGTACAAATGAGAAGAGTTTATTGGTATAGAAACAGTAAACACAAAACTACGTCACTGTCAATTTTTGCTTGTGGATTTATACATAGATATATAAATAACAAAGTTTTAAAACAGATTAAAGAATAACAAATCGTTACTATTACCTACGGTATTGGAAAACCAAATATTTCAAGTGTGTATCGGTAATCACTGACGCGTTCCGTGTGTTCCGGTAATTACTATGCGTTCCATGGTGTTCCGGTATTTCTATGGACCCAATAGTTCTTTCGCGGTGGAAAAAACGAACATTTACGGAAAATTTTGCAATGAACAAGTTTCTTTAAATATTAGAGGAACGTCGGGTACTTTCGGACAGTTAAGCGATCGTCAGCCATTATTTAGATAGGTGAAGACAAAAACTGTATCTTATGTCACAATCAGAAAATTCTAAGCCTTTTCCCCGGCATCGGTAATGAGAAGTATGTATTAAGCGTATAAAACCGGGTACCATAAGGAAAACAAAATGAGTCATCAACGACAGGTTATTTCGGACACATCGGGTCTGATCGGACAGGCCGATAATCGAGCTAGATTTATTTCAAATAATTATGTTTGCACTTTTACGTAATTAATTTGGAACAATCTAAAATTTTGTTTGGAAAGGTTTTAGGTAAGATAAAATACAAATGAACGATCTAAGATATTTATTTGCATCGAGTATTTCATAAAAAAAATAAAATATATACGCTGATAGCTGGAATTGAACGTCGGATCCCAAAGTTCTGAGACTTCGACATTACCGCTCGACCACTGAACTTGATGCTTATCGTGTGACATAATATTTGTCAGAGTTTCCATTTACGACGTAAAAGTGTCTGTATACGCATGAAATTCAGCTCGGACGCAAAACATGAAGACTGGTTGAGTCCCTGGGACGCAACATAAATTCGGTGGCAAAAACCCTCGGATATTCACAAATTTAATGAGAAAATCAAATACAAAAAAAAAATCACCAATTAAAGAATTGATGGATCGCGATCTTTGACACACAGACAATAACAAGTAGTTTTCTGCTAAATACTAGTGAAGTTAAATCTTAATTTTGATTTACACAAACCTTTTATCAGATTATCGGCAATTCTTTCCTTTAGTGTTCGTCTGTATTATCATGCACTTTCAGATATAGAAATTCAAATACGCAAAAACATGCACATCCTTTGTCTAGAATCTGATCACATAAAAAGAGTGAATTCCTTTCCCACTGCACAAATTATCCTAGCCTCCGAATATGTGTATTGACAACACAGATTGACTTTCCATAAATAGATCTTGCTTTGATCTGATGAATGGTTAAGTTTTACATGACGTCATGATTCATGACCTTTATCTATAATCAGCACTCACTGAATCTTATTTTACTGTCTAACGAGTAGGAACTCTGATGTATTTCAGATCAACTGTGTTCAACTATTTACTGCTCTTTTTTTTTTAACTGGAATTGAATTTAAAAGAGGATGCTCTCCACATATTGTAAGGTACTTAAAACACAAACTTTTTTGTTTAAATTTGAGAATGCTTAGTTTGATCATTCTTTATCAATTAGGCTTTCAAAACTAGAAACTGTTTTGGAAAGCATGAAAACAGATTTCGAAATAGTATTTTCAGTTCAAACAAGAGCCATATTTGAACAGCCCTTTTATCTTTGCAAAAGCTTTGTCCACTTTTCATTATTTGACAAGACTTTTTCCCTGCTTCACCCTTCTAAAGTAAAAGTCAAATTATTCTTATTGTTATATCTTATCATTCCTTTTGTTAAATAAGCCCATTCAAGTCCAGCGTTTAATTTGAAGTTGATTCATGGAAGTAAAAATTGGACTCAAAAGAAAATGAATGGGACTCAACTTTTTTTGTGGCACTGGGTCCCAGGGACTCAAAATTTTTGTATCCAAATGGAAACACTGATTTGTGCCTTTAGACTCCACGTATCAATTTTCCTTCGGGTCAGATCTGACACCATTTTATTTCCGAAAATAACTAAAATTTCTATCATCGACAGGTAAAAACCTCTCGAAAACCTTTTAATCTTCTTTTTAAACCAGACTAAAAAAGATTTAATCGCAATAATACATCCTCATAATCTTGCGTCTGCAGGGTATCTATATTTAGATATTGCTTACGATATTGATTCGGGGGAAAACCCACTAAACGTTGAGTATTGGCGGCGAATGGATCCGCGCATGATATATGTTGCAATCGATTTCTTGATTGTAAATATTTTACGATTTTAAATGCCTTTACTACTATCAACCTATGTATTTACTTCTTTTGTAATGTACATGGGTCAAAAATCTGCATAAAGTAGTATAGATCTAATCCAGTTCCGATTTACTTTTCATCGCGCAAGAATACTGTCTATCTGCGTTCAACGTTTTCACAAGATAACGATTCAGCACGCCCTGGGAAAAATGACATGCTAAATTTGGCCTTCTTCAAGGCCAAAAACTTAATTTTAACACTAACAATACACAATACATTTCAAAACATTAATAATATTTACTATAAAAGTGTGTCCATCCTAAAAGGTTTGCAAGAACAAAGGTATTTTTTTCATTTTTTTCAAATTATCTGGGCCCGTATTCACCAACGCATTCTAAATTTTAGAATTAGACTAAATCTAAAGAATTTACTAAATTGGGCGTCTAATTCTAAAGTACGTATTCACCAACGCGTTCTAAATCTAAATCTTTAGAAAATTCTTTAGAATTCCAAGTCTACCACCTGCCGTGCTAAAGTACGTTTCATTGGTAAAAAAAATGGCCGCCGCTCACCGCTTCAAGGCTTGTAACATGCTTAAAATCGACAAAGGAATCCTAAAACAAAACAATAGTCCATTTGAAACTTAATCTTATACAAAAATTCGATGAGATAGCACTTTTTTGAGATATTTGAATGCGCAAATCGTGTAACTCGACCTCAAAAGTTCAGCCGGTGAGAAAGGTGCCATTCTAAAGCAAAATATTTCACTTGTCATAGGCAAAACAAACTAGCCTATTTCGTTTATCAAATAATATTGTCACAGAAAAATCAGCTCAAACAACAAGGAATGCAACTCAACTCTACTACTAGCTTTGAACCTTGAACGGTGTGTTTTTTATGCAAGTGCGAGTGTGGATTTGGATCGGAAGGGTCAAAGAACAAAGAACAGAGTTAACTTGAAACGGAGGAAAAACGTAGCAAATTTAACATGATCATGAGCACATACCATGATATTCTTTGGTCTCTTGTTCCCTCTAACTGCAACTTCCCTAAGTCTGCATCTTAGCCCTGTTTAATGTTTATCGGGGTCGTCCATTTTCCGTGTTTTCAAACAGTCTCCAACAGCTTGAACAAGACGAGTGATGAAACTGATGATCGTGGCCAAATGGCAAATTTCAAACCAACGGTACCCTGACGTATCACAAGGCATACCATTTTCTTGAAATAAGATGAATAACCACTTTCTGGATGATCTCTATCCCTCCAAAATCTACAGAATTAAAATCCTCCCGGTTTGTCGTTCTGTAAACATTCCATCTCCAGAGAAATAAAAACGTCATAGATTGTGTGTATTACGTCACAAAAAGCTTTGAACTTGACCTTGGGTTTATTAGATCATTAATCGAGGGGCCTAAAGTGGGGAATTTTATGTCTACTAGTAAGGAAGCGCTCTCAAAAACAATTTTTAATGGGTTTAATGGCACTGTTTATTTCTCATTTTGTGATTCACAGACATTTGCCATATATTATTGGTGTAAATATCAAACTGAGTTGTTGCACACTTTAGTTAGGATGCAGAATTTTACTCAGGTAATAAATATTTAATCGATCTATTAAGATATTGTTTGATATGCAATTTATGTTACTTAAGATGGGACACGATGCATAAATGATTAATTATTGAAAATTCAACGGTACAAAAAGGTCAAAATTAATACAGTGCTTGCCGATTGTCAAACTGTCTGTCCTTTCGTTCGTTCCGTTTGGATAAATGCCGTCTCTTCGCTTCGGCTTTGATCCAACGGACCCTTATTAGCTCACCTGAGCACGAAGTGCTCAAGGTGAGGTATTGTGATCTATCAATGTCCGGCGTCCGTCTGTCCGTCTGTCCGTCTGTCCGTCACGGCGTCAACAATTTCTTTAAACGACATCTCCTCCTAAACTACTGGGTCAAAATCAACTAAACTTGGCAGAAATGTTCCTTGGGTGGTCCCTTATAAAAATTGCTAAAATAATTGAAATCCATGAAAAACTCTGGTTGCCGTGGCATCAGAAAATGGGAAATTTCACAAAAGCTCAACAATTTCTTTAAACGACATCTCCTCCTAAACTACTGTGTCAAAATCAACCAAACTTGGCAGAAATGTTCCTTGGGTGGTCCCTTATAAAAATTGCTAAAATAATTGAAATCCATGAAAAACTCTGGTTGCCGTGGCATCAGAAAATTGGAAATTTCACAAAAGCTCAATAATTTCTTTAAACGACATCTCCTCCTAAACTACTGGGTCAAAATCAACCAAACTTGGCAGAAATGTTCCTTGGGTGGTCCCTTATAAAAATTGCTAAAATAATTGAAATCCATGAAAAACTCTGGTTGCCGTGGCATCGGAAAATGGGAAATTTCACAAAAGCTCAACAATTTCTTTAAACGACATCTCCTCCTAAACTACTGTGTCAAAATCAACCAAACTTGGCAGAAATGTTCCTTGGGTGGTCCCTTATAAAAATTGCTAAAATAATTGAAATCCATGAAAAACTCTGGTTGCCGTGGCATCAGAAAATGGGAAATTTCACAAAAGCTCAACAATTTTTTTAAACGACATCTCCTCCTAAACTACTGGGTCAAAATCAACCAAACTTGGCAGAAATGTTCCTTGGGTGGTCCCTTATAAAAATTGCTAAAATAATTAAAATCCATGAAAAACTCTGGTTGCCGTGGCATCGGAAAATGGGAAATTTCAAAAAAGCTCAACAATTTCTTTAAACGACATCTCCTCCTAAACTACTGGGTCAAAATCAACTAAACTTGGCAGAAATGTTCCTTGGGTGGTCCCTTATAAGAAATTGCTAAAATAATTGAAATCCATGAAAAACTCTGGTTGCCGTGGCATCAGAAAATGGGAAATTTCACAAAAGCTCAACAATTTTTTTAAACGACATCTCCTCCTTAACTTCTGGGTCAAAATCAACCAAACTTGGCAGAAATGTTCCTTCAGTAGTCCCTTATAAAAAATGCTTAAAGAATTGAAATCCATGAAAAACTCTGGTTGTCGTGGCATCAGAAAATGGGAAATTTCACAAAAGCTCAACAATTTCTTTAAACGACATCTCCTCCTTATCTTCTGGGTCAAAATCAACCAAACTTGGCAGAAATGTTCCTTGGGTAGTCCCTTATAAAATTGCTAAAAGAATTGAAATCCATGAAAAACTCTGGTTGCCGTGGCATCAGAAAATGGGAAATTTCACAAAAATTCAACTATTTCTTTAAACGACATCTTCTCCTTAACTTCTCGATTAAAATCAACCAAACTTGGCAGAAATGTTCCTTAGGTGGTCCCTTATAGAAATTGCTAAAATAATTGAAATCCATGAAAAACTCTGGTTGCCGTGGCATCGGAAAATGGGAAATTTCAAAAAAGCTCAACAATTTCTTTAAACGACATCTCCTCCTAAACTACTGGGTCAAAATCAACTAAACTTGGCAGAAATGTTCCTTGGGTGGTCCCTTATAAGAAATTGCTAAAATAATTGAAATCCATGAAAAACTCTGGTTGCCGTGGCATCAGAAAATGGGAAATTTCACAAAAGCTCAACAATTTCTTTAAACGACATCTCCTCCTTAACTTCTGGGTCAAAATCAACCAAACTTGGCAGAAATGTTCCTTCAGTAGTCCCTTATAAAAAATGCTTAAAGAATTGAAATCCATGAAAAACTCTGGTTGCCGTGGCATCAGAAAATGGGAAATTTCACAAAAGCTCAACAATTTCTTTAAACGACATCTCCTCCTTATCTTCTGGGTCAAAATCAACTAAACTTGGCAGAAATGTTCCTTGGGTAGTCCCTTATAAAATTGCTAAAAGAATTGAAATCCATGAAAAACTCTGGTTGCCGTGGCATCAGAAAATGGGAAATTTCACAAAAATTCAACTATTTCTTTAAACGACATCTTCTCCTTAACTTCTCGATTAAAATCAACCAAACTTGGCAGAAATGTTCCTTAGGTGGTCCCTTATAGAAATTGCTAAAATAATTGAAATCCATGAAAAACTCTGGTTGCCGTGGCATCGGAAAATGGTAAATTTAACAAAGCTCAACAATTTCTTTAAACGACATCTCCTCCTTATCTTCTGGGTTAAAATCAACCAAACATGGCAGAGATGTTACTTGGATGGTCCCTTATGAAAATTGCTAAAAGAATTGAAATTAATGGAAAACTATGGTTGCCGTGGCATCGGAAAATGGGAATTTTCACAAAAGCTCAACAACTTCTTTTAACGACATCTCCTCCTTAACTTCTTGGTCAAAATCAACCAAACTTGACAGTATTGTTCATTGTTCATTATAAAAATTGCTAAAAGAATAGAAATCTATGAAAAACTCTGGTTGCCGTGGCATCAGAAAATGGGAAATGTCATAAAAGCTGATCAATTTCTGTAAACAACATGTCCTCTGAAACTGCATGGCCAAATTCTTCCCTGGGACAACAATGCGTAACATGCAAAGTTATTTGGCATTATTAAAACATAACTCAGGTGAGCGATTTAGGGCCCTCAGGGTCCTCTTGTTGTAGTTGAAGGGTGTCTAAGTACTACGTTTCGATCCTCAAAATATACAGACCATGATGCTGGTTGCATGATTTGCGTGCGCTCTATCAAAATCCGGAAACCAGCACAGGATTGTGGCCGCTTACGTCGCGTACAAACTATTCTAAATTAAGACAGTTCTAAATTGCGTTGGTGAATAAGGAATTTAGAACTTTCTTGGCTGAGTAAAGAATTTAGAATTTAGACAAAGTCTAATTCTAAAATTTAGAATTTGTTGGTGAATACGGGCCCCGTTGTTGAAATATCATAAACAAACTTTCAAAATAACACATGGTTCTTGGAAAAAGAAAAAAAACACTAAAACTCTTGAAGATTTTCCAGTAAAGTCATGGGATTTTTTCCTTTCAAATAATAGACTTGAATGGTTTCTTTGATTTCAAGAATACAAGAGCCATCAGAGACGAATTATGCTCCCTGAATAAGGCATTGTCAGAAAAACATTGTATGCCATAAACGGAAGAAGTTTAATTTTGACCTTGAGAAATGACATTGACCTAGATTGATGACCTGAAACTTGTATGCAGTAGAAAGGTATTGTCATATAAGCAATACACATGTGAAATATGAAGGCTATATCTCTTACTAATCAAAATTTGTGGCCAATGTTAGTTTGTTGTTGAGACATGGAGGGCTAACATAAAGTTTTATGATAAAACAAGCAAACATTAAGCCCCCTTTTCCTCTGACCTAATTCTTTATACACAAATTTCAATAATTTATGGTCTAGGGAATCTAACTTGCTACACAAATATGAAATTTCATCAAATTTTAACCATTAGACTCGGAGAAATTAGAGAAAAACTGTATTTTACACCATAAGTCCCCTTTTCCCATGACGAGGTCTCAAATCCCAAATTTGGGAGAGAAGCATCGGCACTATATCACAGGAAATCACATGGTAAGTTTCATTTGATTTGGCTCCATGGTTAAGGAGAAATCGCCCCGGACGGACTGGCCGACGGAATGACAGACGGACAGGACGGACCAGATGGACGCACAGACGGGCGAATGGACACACAAAGCGACGACTATATGCGCTCCCTTCTGGGAGCATAAAAATCTGGAATATTCCAAAAGAAACCCATACCTTTTTAGTGCAAAGCCAATTGCGCAATTTTGTCAAGTACAGTCCACCATACTTAATCGTTTTAATACACCAGTTTGGACTGTTTTGATTCCTGAAATATTTCTGGACATTAAAATACACACATGTTGCATTTATTAATAAAAGTTTCATTCGTGTTCTCGGGGTCAATGTTTTACAGATAATGATGAACATATTTTAATAATAAAAGTATTTGAAAAAAACTTAAGTTATAGCCCTTATAGTACACCATACATTCCAAATCATTAACATTTTTTAGTATAATGATGTACCAGAACAGGTTTACAAGAACAAAAGTAAATCTTAATCTTTTTACATCATTTGTTGTTAAAATATCATAAATAAATGTTCAAAATAACTAATAATTCTTAGAAAAAAGAAAATACTTCAATTCTAATAAATATTGGGTAAGGTCGTGAGATTTTTTTCTTCAAAATGATAGATTGGAATTGTCTCTTGGATTTTCGCGAAAAAAAATCTCGAAAATTCCCAAGGAAACCAATTTATTGATAGTGCAAAGCCAATCATGCAATTTTGGCAAGTCTAGGCCACCATACTTTAGAGCTCTAATACACCCCTTTGGACTATTCCAAATCCTTAAATATTTCAGGGGGTTAAAATACACATATGTAGCATTCATTCATATAAATTTCGTTCGTGTTCTCGAGGGGGCAATTTTCTATAGAAATTGACCCAGGTCCTTTGTCATTCTCAACTCACAGGTACAAATTACCCATTACCAGACATCAAAATTAAAGGCTTATCCAAATTTAAAGATGATGCAGACGTCAATATCAAGTGCATGAAATTGTACACTTCTTAGTCTGTTCAGGAAGAAAATATTGTGGGAAATGAAGAAATTGCTTTTCACAAGCAATTTCTTCATTTTCCATAATGCTTTTCAGATCCTTTTCCACAATGCTTTTCAGATCCTTTAATTTATTGAGCATCTCTGTGGTAATGGGTTAACCCTTTCACAAACATCAACTCCTTTTGATGACCATACAGGATATGGGTATAGAAAACCTTGAAGGAGAAGAAGAAAATGCTGATGATCAGCATTTTCTCCTTTTCATTTAAAGTTTCTATGCAATAAGATGGACATTTTCAATATGAGGTAGCAGCTGTCAAATTACTTTTACTTGATTGTTCTGCTTTTGATTTATTTCAGTTTCTTTAAACAGTGTCAATTAATCTTTCAATAAATTTGGGTAGAATAACATATCCAATGTTTATAAAATTTTTATAAGCAGGGTAAAAACAAAAGTTGTTATTATAGACTGTTTTGTTTGCTGCATTTGAATTGTAAAGTTAAATTTTCTAAATTATCCCTTACAGTAAAAGCAATAAATTGTCAACTACATTAAAAAAGTTTTATCTAAAGCGGATCCAAGCTGTAGCTACAAGTTTTTTAACATAGCCATTGATACCTTGTATTTTAGGGCAGTCACATCTTCAGTAAACTGCGACCAGTGGACCAGCTTCGTCAGTTGTTAATAGATTGTCAAGGGCCGGACGCTGAGGAAGTGAAGGCTTTCTTTAGAGTACATAAGGTAAGTATTGTCGCTTTTCAAATAAAACCTTGTAACCACAGCTTTAATCAAGCTGTAGTTACAAGGTTTTTGTTGAAAAGCAGCATTATGCAGAAAGCAAGTCCATAGTAACAGAGTACAGGTTGACAAACTCATATATTTTTCCTTTCGTAAATTATAATATATTACCTGTATAGATTTTCTACTAATTAAGATGTGGTCCCTTAAACTAAAACTTATTGAACAAAATAGATTTTTGAATACAGAAGTTTGCTCCTTGTTCATACCAAATCACAAATGGAAATCTTGTACATTGCAATTTGTTTCTATTGGAGACAAATATCATTGAAGTAGACTTACTAAACTTTGACAAATAGTAGGATGATGGGTTGTAACGGTTTTACATTAAAATGAAACGATCATTGAAAAAGTAAAAGTGGTAACTGGCTATATGGTTAAATGTTTCTAGATTTACAGTCTTTTTTCATGCAAACCTCATATAACCCCTTCCCAAATAGCAAGTTTTTAGGGATTGAAGTAGCAAGCTGTTAACAGACAAAATAGAGACTGCTAGTGGAGGAATTATGTACAATAAAGTAAAGAAAATACTGAGGCAAAAGGAGAAAATGCTGATTATTAGCATTTTCTTGTTTTGCCTCAATACTTTCATAACACTTTCTAACAGGGGCGCCAAAACTATATCTTGTTTAGCAGAGGGATAACAGAGCATTTATTTTGTATTACAGACCGAACAAGCCTGTGCAACCTGTTTGATCTTGGCCTGTTCTCGACTAGCCACGGAACAAAATGTGGCAGACTGGGCCAAAATGGCGTTTTTTCTGTATGGAGGAGAAGCCCAGTATACATATGGTGCAGGAGGTCTCTCTGGCGATCGTCCACTCATGCCTGCGAATATTACTTCTCCAGGTAGAGTAACCCTTTCCAAAACAGCAAAAGTTTCAGGTTAGGCCTATTTAAAAGCTGTTTTAGATGACAAAATTGATGTTTAAGAGGAAGGGATTTATGTACAATGTATCACAGAAAGTATTGAGACAAAGGAGAAACTGCTGGTTATCAGCAGTTTCTTCTTTTGCCGCAATGTTTTCACAGGCCTTTATTACCAGGGACGTCAAAGATCGGTCTTGTTTGAAAAGGTTTAATTTGACTGGTATAGTAGAAAAAAAAGAAAAACATTGAGAGAAAAGGAGAAATTTCTGATATTTTGCAACTTCTGCTAAATAAGATCAGTCCTGTTGGGGAAAGGATAAGATTTTTCTGTATGGAGGAGAAGCCCAGTATACATGGTGCAGAGGGTCTCTCTGGTGATCGTCCACTCATGCCTGCGAATATCAATTCGCCAGGTAGTATAAAACTTTCCAACCAGCTTAGTTCTAAAACAGTCTGATCAGAATTGAGACCTGCCCAATAACAAATGATTGGAGGGATGTAGTTGTACTATTGTCTTTCCATCCATATGTCTGTCCAAAACCTTAAAGTGACATTTCACATTTATTTCATTTTTAGCTCCACTGGCCTTTCAGGCCAGCGGGCTATTGTCATGGTGGTGTGTCCGTTGTGCGTGTGTGCGTGCGTCTGTAAACTTTTTCTTTAAAAATCTTCTTCTCAAAAACTACTGGATGGATTGCAACCAAACTTCACAGGAATGATCCTTGGGTGACCCTCTCTCAGATTCCTTCAAAGAATATGGATTGAACCAGAACAACCTAAGTTATCTGCCCTTGAATGTCAAAAATAGCAGGTTTTGACTTTAGTTTTCTTCTAAAATCTACAAATATTGAACAATCAAGACAAAACTTTGACAGAATGATGTTGACTACAAGATCTTGCCTTGGTAAAATTTTCAGCTTGATCTGAATTTTACGTCATGAGTTATGTGCCCTTGAAATTAACAGAATTGCCATTTTCAGCTGTATTTTGACTTTGTTTTCTCTCTAGCAACTACAAATATTGACCAAGCAGGACAAAACTTTGACAGAATGATGCTGACTATAAGATCTTGCCTTGGTACAATTTTCAGCTTGGTCTAAATTTTATAGCATTAGTTATGTGCCCTTGAAATTGCCAGAAATTGCCATTTTCGGCTCTATTTTGCTGGTTTTGACTTTATTTTTACTCTAAAATCTACAGATATTGACCAATCAAGACAAAATTTGGACAGAATATATATAAGTATTATATGCTGCCTGGGTGTAATTTTCAGCTTGATCTAAATCTTACATCATGAGTTATGTGCCCTTGAATTTGACGAAATTGCCATTTTCGACTTTGTTTTCACTCTCACAACCACAAATGTTAACCAATCAAGATGATACTTAGAAAGAATCTTGTTGACAACAAGATCTTGCTTAAGTGTAATTTTCAACATGATCACACTGTTACAATCTGAGTTATTTGCCCTTGAAATTGACAAAATTTTAGATTTCGACACTTTTTCCACTCTTGAAGCCACTAATATTGACTAATATAGACAAAATTTGAACAGAATGATAGTGACCATAAGATCTTGCATGTGTTAAATTTTTTATTTTATTTTAAATATACATACTGAATTATGTGTCCTTGAATTTGGGAAATCACAGTTTTCAATTTTATTATCGCTCTAACATCCCTTAAATATTAGTCAATCAATTACTTTCTTTTTGCATTGACCACATGATTGCTGCTTTTGACTTTGTTTTTGCTGTAAGAACCACAAGTATTCAAAAATCTAGTCAAAACTTGTATTTCATATTAAAAGAAATTCAGGCCTGTGGAGCGACTCAAGACCTTTAGGTCTTTCTAGTTTAACAGTTTGTCTTGATGCAAAGATTGTTTATTCTAATGCGTAGAAATGCTATCAGTTTTTAGAAGTTGTTATTTATAAGCGAAAAATACGCCTTCAAAGTTGAGACAAAAATGACAAATTCTATATAAATCTGAAATGTTGTCCACAGCAGTTTGTGTAATTTTAGCACAAAAATACATATTTCTCGTAAACGGTTCAATATTTTGGCTTGAAATTTTCAGAATTTTCATAAAAGAAGATGCTCTTTCAAATAGAATAAAAGTAAAATTTATGTAAAAATAATTCTGAAATGTCACTTTAAAGCAAATACTACACATGAAATCTTAACATTTTGTGGGCAATTGCGTTTCACAACCATGTCTTGTTTTACTGGCGGTGGCACATATACCTCTGACTCTTTGTCTATAGCCTGCTTGCATGTTTGACTTTTTTAAATGCCATAAGGGTTTCCTATTTAATAAAGAAATAGGCCTTAACCATTGTTGCCATTTAGCCATATTTTGTCATTCCAAATACCGTATGACTGGTAATTTCTGGGGCAACGTAATTTTTGCGGATAAAATCAAACCGCAAAAATAAAATTCGCGAAAATTACATTGACTTAATTTTTAGCTCACCTGAGCACGATAGTGCTCATGGTGAGGTATTGTGGTACCGCTGTGTCCAGCGTCCGTTGTGGGTCGTCCGTCAACCTTTGGCTTGTGTGCACTCTAGAGGCCACATTTTTTGCCCAATCAACCTGAAATTTGCTCAGAATGATTGTCTTGATGAAATCTCGGACAAGTTTGAAATTGGGTCATCTGGGGTCAAAAACTAGGTCACAGGGTCAAATCTTAGAAAAACCTTGTGTGCACTCTAGAGGCCACATTTTTTGCCCAATCAACCTGAAATTTGCTCAGAATGATTGTCTTGATCAAATCTTGGATAAGTTTGAAATTGGGTCATCTGGGGTCAAAAACTAGGTCACGGGGTCAAATCTTAGAAAAACCTTGTGTGCACTCTAGAGGCCACATTTTTTGCCCAATCGACCTGAAATTTGATCAGAATAATTGTCTTGATAAAATCTCAGACAAGTTTGAAATTGGGTCATCTGGGGTCAAAAACTAGGTCACAGGGTCAAATCTAAGAAAAACCTTGTGTGCACTCTAGAGGCCACATTTTTTGCCCAATCGACCTATAATTTGCTCAGAATGATTGTCTTAATAAAATCTCAGACAAGTTCGAAATTGGGTCATCTGGGGTCAAAAATTAGGTCACAGGGTCAAATCTAAGAAAAACCTTGTGTGCACTCTAGAGGCCACATTTTTTGCCCAATCAACCTGAAATTTGCTCAGAATGATTGTCTTGATAAAATCTCGCACAAGTTCGAAATTGGGTCATCATGGGTCAAAAACTAGGTCACGGGGTAAAATCTTAGAAAAACCTTGGGTGCACTCTAGAGGCCACATTTTTTGCCCAAACAGCCTGAAATTTGCTCAGAATGATTTTCTTGTTAAAATCTCGGACAACTTTGAAATTAGGTCATCTGGGGTCAAAAACTAGGTCACGGAGTCAAATCTTAGAAAAACCTTGTGTGCACTCTAGAGGCCACATTTTTGCTCAATCAACCTGAAAATTGATCAGAATGATTGTCTTGATGAAATCTCGGACAAGTTTGAAATTTGGTCATCTGGGGTAAAAAACTAGGTCACAGGGTCAAATCTTAGAAAAACCTTGTGTACACTTTAGAGGCCACATTTTTTGCCCAATCAACCTGAAAATTAATCAGAATGATTGTCTTGATCAATTCTCAGACAAGTTCGAAATTGGGTCATCTGGGGCCATAAACTAGGTCATGAGGTCAAATCTTTGTAAAACCTTGTGTGCACTCTAGAGGCCACATTTTTTGCCCAATCAACCAGAAAATTGATCAGAATGATTGTCTTGATAAAATCTCGGACAAGTTCGAAATTGGGTCATCTGGGGTCAAAAACTAGGTCACGGGGTCATATCTTAGAAAAACCTTGTGTGCACTCTAGAGGCCATATTTTTTGCCCAATCAACCTGAAAATTGATCAGAATGATTGTCTTGATCAATTCTCGGACAAGTTCGAAATTGGGTCATCTGGGGCCATAAACTAGGTCATGAGGTCAAATCTTTGTAAAACCTTGTGTGCACTCTAGAGGTCACATGTTTGCCCAATTATTCAGCAATCAACCTGAAAATTGATCAGAATGATTGTCTTGATCAATTCTAGGTCATGAGGTCAAATCTTAGTTAAACCTTGTGTGCACCCTAGAGGTCACATTTTTTGTCCAATCAACCTTATTATATCAGGTGAGCGCTTCAGGGCCAATGGCCCTCTTGTTACCATCTAAATGCTACATTAGATTTGATTAAAATATCTATATGGCTTAAGTATAGTATACACCACGCTCTTTACAAATATCCTTTTTGTTACTTCATGGACAGGTATGTTTTCACGGCTTTAATAGGTGTTGACACAAACACAAATGAAATAAGAAAGAAAAAATGCTTAGAACTCAATGATGCAATATAGCACAGAAAATGTTGAGGTAAAAAGAGAAATTGCTTGACATGAACATTTTTCTTCTTTTCCCTCAATATTTTCCCAACTTCTCCTGTATTGTAAATTGTAATAGTATCATGTAAGTCTTATGTTCTTGTGTATACTTTAAATTGGTAGTCATATGAGAGTTTTATACATGTAATTGTTTTAATAGCCTTTTAACATGATATTTTAAATACATAGAAAATTCGTCTCAAAAAAAAAATCCCCTAATTGAAAATCCGCAAAGTCAAATTTACAAAAATTAATTGTACCATTTTTGGGCCCAATCCACAAAAATATGCACCCGCAAAAATTACCAGTTATACGGTACCTTTTCTTTAATGTATAGTTTGTGATTTCTTAGAAGGAATGTATTTGCACTATTCCCCTGTTTTTACCCTATTCAAACAACACATATTTTGAATGATCCAAATTGAAAAGACTTGAACATGACAAAAGAAATGAATTTATGTTTTGAATTTGTAAATTTGCCTGATGGAAATTATTAAAGAAAAGGGAGAAAATGCTAGTTATCTGCATTTTCTGCTTTTGTCTCAATGTCATTTATTATGTGTTCTCAAGCCTTTTCTGTTAGAGACATCAAAACCAGATGAGCACTCATAAAAGTGAGATCTTTTTAGATATCGTAAGATTTCTTAAGCAGATAAAGTGTTCTTTAGAGCAAGATTTATTTTACAGCTGTTTAGTGGGAGCGCCTTTACTCTATACTTCAGTGGAACCCCTAGGCCAATTCAGTAGAAACAATATGAGAGAGAACTGACTAGGTTGTTCAGAATGCCCCATGATTTATAAACCATGTTGTTCTGAATGCTCCATTCGTTAGACAAATGACATCATTTGTATAAAGTATTATGTATGGAGCATTCGGAACACCTCTGCCAGAATCTCTGTCTTAAAAAACACTTTATCTAAAACATTTTAACTTAACCCTTTCCCAAACGACAAAATGTTAGGGTGATTCACTTCAAAAACTGCCACAAATGACAGAATGGATGTTATTAAAGATATGATTTGTGTAAAATATGGCATAGAAAATATTGAGACAAAAGGAGAAACTGCTGGTTATCAGCAGTTTCTTCTTTTGTTTCAATGTTTGCCCAAGCCTTTTCTATTAGGGACGTCAAAACCAGATCTTGTTTGGGAAAGGGTTAAAATAACAATCTCGCTCTGAAGAATGCCCCTCAGGTCTTGTTTCTAAAAAGGAACTTGGTTAGTTTGTATGTCTCCAGCATATTTTCTTTGTGCCCTGTATGTATGCATGTATTTTTGTTAGAGCTGTGTCCCTGTTTCTATCTAGGTGGTGGTTTTGGTGCAGGGAACCTGTATACGTCTAATATAGGACAGACTGGCCAACAGTTCTCCTTTCATAGTCCAATACAAGGTACAACACAAATTCTACGCAGAATATTTTGAAACTGTATTGGACAAGTATTTAAAGATCTTTAAACATTAGTTTCTATGTTCTCTCTTCCGTATAAAAATAGATTGCTCCTTGCATGCAACTTGATTGTCCGTTGCTAAGACTACAAAATAAAAGACCACTCTGAATTATCATAAGAAGCTACCAATGTCAGTTTGTTTCACTGTTAACCATGGCCATAGCACAGTTGCTAGCTCATATGCCTCTTACCGGAGAGGTCCCAGGTTCTATCCCTGGCTGCAGCAAATATCCTTTCTGACAAAAATATCGTCGCAAATCGTTTGATACCATTAACCTATATGTGGGATAGCAGCTGGAGGCTTGGTTAGGGTGTTGTTGTAGTACTGGTATGAGAAATATCAGGAATCCATGGTTAGGTGCTCCACCCGCCATGATATGACCCAGTGTTTCCACTCGGATTTTTATTTAGGGGTTTTGCACGCACTGTCATTGAAAAATGGGGGTATGGGACAGAAAATAGGGGTAAAAACCAATAAAACAATGAAATATGAGTGTAATTTGCAATGCACGCTTATTAAAAGTGCTGTGTGGAATTATCGCTATATTCCGATATCCTTCGCCGACGTGGTACGATTTGGAAATATCAGTTTTTCAGGAATCTTCGGTAGTTTCCGAAAATTATATCAAAATCAGTGTTTTTTTTACAATTTTAAGACTGTGAGTCCTGAGGACTCGCTGGATTCCATATCAATGAGTCCAGCTACTAGCTTAGTGAGTCCAATACACTATTTTTAATATGGAATCTGTAAAATTTGTTGCATCCTGGGACTCGCTAGAATTAAAACTTTGCATCCCAGAGACCAAATTATGAGTAAAAGTAGCAGGATGCGCAGGTAAAAAAAATCACTGCAAAATACACAAAAAATTGCATTTTTGTTTTGTTTCTTCGGTATAAATGACAGACAGGGCACGCGCTGGCGATCGCCACTTCAAAAGCCATAAGCGAGTAAGGCGACAATTTTTCAAAAAAGTGGGTCAAAAATCGAATGTGACTCAGACTTGACTCCATCTTTTACCGTAATTGATAAATCTATCGCCAATTAACAAAAGTTACATTACTGTCAACACTTACTTTTTTTTTATTTTTTGATAATTTGAAAGCTAGATTTGCTGTCTAAATGGTCGAACAAGCACACCAGTTTATTATGTAGACAGAATTCCTTTGTGTAATCAAGAGTCGATTTGTGTAATCGCGAGGCGGCATGAAAGAAAGAGACAACGCGTCGGTGCTAAAACCATCTAACGTCAGTGTATTTACTTCGTAGATAGCGTGTTGTTTTCATTCCTTCATCCCATTTCCCGCGCTTTGTTGCACGCGCGACTTTTGTAAACAAATCATAGTAAAACGTAACCTTATTTGGGTGCGTAAATATCACGTGATTATATTGAAACTTGAATGACTACGTCATCAATTGACTGTGTTTGCGGCGTTTTTGATCTTGCTCAAATCATCGCATATGAGTAACACAGATTTACTCTTGTTTCCGGAGTTTCCTTGGTTAGTTTCACTTTCGGAATTGTTTGATATAGATCTAGATCTAATAATAACTGGCACCTAAAGATGCTGACCCAAATTTTTGTGCGTGAAATCAGGTACGGAGCCGTAATTTTGTACGTGATTTCTTTCCAATATGCGTGTTTCACGCGCAATTTTGCGTGAATGGAAACTCTGATGACCCTAGCAGTTGAAATCGGCGTACAACCCCGATAAAGTAAACTTGTTTCATTATCAATACAAAAATACAATAGCATAGAAACCATTGAGAAATAGTCAGTTTGTGCGGAGTTTTGTCCTAAGCTTTTCCAAAGATTATAAATTCTACATTTACTTGGACATGGCTAAATACCTGTTTTCTCTTTCACTGTCATTCATAAACCTATATATTTCAAACGTGCTGCCTAAAATACAGAATTACATTGATGATGTAGTCCTCACCTAATAAGGTTCACATGAAGTCGGAATTATATGGGGGACATTGTAAACATTTGTATAGGTGTTCCACGCTTTTCTGATATTTATAAACAAACCTTTAACCTATAAAAACATGTTATTGTAGAGGCACACATGCAAATCGTCTTGTCAATATTACATCAAAATACTGATTATCATCAATATGGTTTCATTTTGATCTTTATAACCTATGATTATGATTGATAAATGTTTTATTGTTTGGCGGGATTCAGAATATCGTGGGAGCACTATACATGATATGTTTCACCACCTAATGTTTACAACTTCATCAGAAAATAGGTTCAGATACTACATAACAATGTTGAAAACCTTGCATTAATATTCTGAATTAGCATGAATTTCATCAGGAGTGGACTACCTTAACCCATTCCAACATATTGACACCTCTCGATGCCCCACAAGATACAGGCTTTAGAAAACAATGTGGAAAATGAAGAAATTGCTTGTGACAAGCAATTTCTCCATTTACCACAATGTTTGCTACTCAAAATACAAAAATGTAAAATTCTGTTCACATGAAATTGTTGTCTACAACATGTTTGAATTTGGACCAGTATAAAACTTTGTCATCTGGGTTAACCCATTACCAAACGATAAAATTTTGGGCTGTTCCAAATTCAAAGGAGCTGCAGACGACAACTTCATGTGTATGAAAGTTTACACTTTTTGGCTTCTTCGGGTAGAAAACATTGTGGAAAATGAAGAAATTGCTTGTCACAAGCAATTTCTTCATTTTCCACAATGTTTTCCCAAGCCTTTTCTTGTGAGGGAGTCAAAAGGCGTCACTGTTCAACAACGGGTTAAATTACTCTTTCAGGTATACACCCAGCCCAGACCTCCACGCCCATGCCATACGGTCAACATGCAATGTACGGTCACCCTATGGGTGGTATGCCTGGTTTTGCTCAGGAAATAACCTTCTCCGGTAAACATAATGGGATATGTCTCTACTTGTCAAGAATTCTAAGGTAAGAAATTATTATACCCCCACAAAACGAAAGTTTTTGGGGGTATACTGGAATCAGCCTGTCTGTCTGTCCATCTGTCTATCCATCCTTGTACAAATCTTGTTCAGAGGGTAACTCTAAAGGTTTAAAAGTAGGATCATGAAACCTCATATGTGGATAGATCTTGGTAGTAGTTGGGATGGTATTTTATCACCTTTAGTGATAGATTTCTAGTTAAGGCTGTGATCCGGAAAAAGGACTTTTATACAGGGAAGAAAATCTTGAGCTTTTTGGCACATTTTTAGCTCAACTTTTCGAAGAAAATGAGAGCTTATACTGTCACCCGGGCGTCGGGGTTGGCGTCGGCATTGAAACTAAGGTTAAAGTTTTTTTCAAACATCAATAACTTTCATACTATCAAAGGGATTCAACCCAAACTTGGAATACTTATTCACCATCACACCTTCTACCTTACTTCCAGGACCCATGACCCTGGCTCCACTATATTTGGAGTTATGCCCCCTTTATACTAAGCAACTTAGAAAGTCGAGCGCGCTGTCTTCGGACAGCTCTTGTTCAGTATTTTAAGTCTCAAGTAATGCACATAGGCTCATGCTTATCTTGAGACATGGTAGTTATACACCACTACACACCACAAAGTATTGGATAGTATAGGAATCACCATTTCTGTATGTCGGTCCATATTTCTCATGAGTGCAAGTCTTTTCAAATGGCTGAACATATTTCAATGAAAATTTACATTAACAATTAACAAGACTTGGAGATGCACATGAAGCAATTTCCACACTCTCCAATCTAATATCCCTGGCAAAGATAGTTAGATGGGGTATAGAGGAATCACCCTGTCCGTTTGTTCACATTTCTCATGGCTGGATGGATTTCAATGAAAATTTACCTGAGTGATCAAAATAACAAGGAGTTGCATGTGAAGCAATTTCTTCTCTCTATAAGCTCATCTTAGGGAGATAATTTGTCCGTCTACATTTCTCATGAGGGTAACTCCTCTCAAACGACTGGATGGAAGGTCATATCAATATCACAGGATTTGGATGATCCTTTACTTTACCTTTTCAGGTCACTTTGGGACACTATGATTGTGACAGAATTTCCATTCCAAACACCTGAAGGAACAGTCAACTATGTGAGTCTCATTTTAACCCATTACCAGATAGCAATTTTTTTCATTCCTCATATCGAAAGATCGGGGCATATTATTTTTCTCCTGTTTGTCTGTCTATCTATCCGTCAGTATGTAGGTCATTTGGAAAACTTGACATGAAAACATAACATTAACATTTTCATCTTATTTAACTGATCAATTTGAAATGAAATGCAGATTACAAAATAAATAATATCAAAGGTATCATTGGTAACATAGCTAAAAAATGATGACCTCAATGATTTGACATCAGTTGGTGAAATGTCAAAACCAAGGTTGTTGAGGAAATATTTAACCCTTTCCCAAATGACAAAATTTTATGGCGGTACAATTTGAAAGCTGCTGCAGACGACAAAGATTGAAAACCATTGGATTTGTGTAAAGTATAGCATAGAAAATATTGAGGCAAAAGGAGAAACTGCTGCTTAGCAGCAGTTTCTTCTTTTGTCTAAATGTTCTTCCAAGCCCCAACTTCTAAGGACGTCAAAATCCAGCCTTGTTTGGGAAACGATTAATATACATTTATAATTTGGTTTCAGTTGACGAGCACCTTCTCTGACCATGAACTAGGATTTGTATTGGACCATGTAAGACAACTGTCAGACTTTGTGGACTTTAACTCCAAGTTTGACTCCGGACCAACAGATACTGGGTATGTCGTATGAACTTTTGATTAGTAACAATTTGAGGGGTCAGTGCAACACTATTGTAAGTGCCTATGTAAACATAGGCACTTACAATAATGTTGCACTGACCCCTCAAATTAGTTTATTTCAGATTTTCATTTTCAATTCCTAATAGAAATTTTCAGAACAACAAGTCATGTCCATACTGCAGTTGGTAGTTTAGTAGCAGGGCTTTTCTTCCTTCTATAATAGAGGCCGAAATTCGGTGGCTTCCCAATTGGAAAATGGCTCCTTTTTTCCCAATTTCAAAGTAAGAATTTCCCAATTTTCAAAAAAGAAATCTAAAAATTTGAAAATGAAGAATGATCAATTACCTACTGGCAATTCTTAATCACAAAGAAGCAGTGTGAGTTCTATAATTTAGTAATTCTGGTTATAAAGTGTTGTTTAAGAAAATTTATTTTCATTTGAACATTTATTCTCCTGAGTCTTCTTTTTCCCAATTTGACAAAAATCGCGCTAAAATTTCCCAAAATGACTGACCAGGGCCCCTTCCCAATTTCTGGAAGTAAAGCCCTGAGTAGACATTTAATCACGATCATGATGTTCTTGTTTGCAATGAATTTCTATTCTCACATTTGTTTCCCTTGATTAGGTAAATAATTCTAAACAAAAGTTGAGATTCTCCCTTGCTGCCACATCTTATAATCCAAGGGGTTAACCCTTTCCGAAACAACAATTTTAGGGTGGTCCTATTTAAACCTGATATAGACAACAAAATTGCTGTTAAAAAGGAATGAATTAGTGTACAATCAGTGTTGCATCCAGGGCGCGCGATCGCGCAATTCCCGCTGATTTTAATTTCAATCCCGCGATTTTAAAATTTCGTGGGTGGCAACTCTCGCAGAATCGGAAATAATCGCCTCCTTTTCAAAAGTCAGTGCGCAGCAAAATTGCATTTCACAAGAAAATTAAAACATATTTAAAAAAAGCGATGAAAATTACTAAAAAATTCTCTTCTGAAAAAGGATCTATGAAATTCCCGAATGACGCAATTGAACCTGGTCGGTAAGATGCCACTCGGCTATTTCCGTAACTTGCAACCTAATCGTAGATTGGCCAAGAAAAGTTCCGATTATAAACGACCATCTTTCAGCCGATCTACGGAGAAGGAAAATAGCCAAGAACTATTGGGTATGTCAAATGACGTGTGTGTAAACACAGTGTGTTGAAAATAACGAATGCAGAGTTCATTTGAAATAGAAGGATAGATTGTAACCACATTTCTTGGGTAGGATTAAACCACCTAAACAGCAACTTACAACTTCATAAGTCAGGGATGAATTGGTACAAGAAAATTCGCCGCCGAGCAGCCCGGTCACGAAAAAAAGTAAAACATCCCAGATTAAGCAATCGTGGAAAAAGACAAGTTAATAACGTGCTGAAATGGTACTGTAAGTTATGAGAGCTATGTTTGAAATCGAGTAAGAGAACCGCCATTTACGACCCCTTCATCAGTGTGTAGCTCTACCAAACGGTGATATGACCAGAAAGTACAAGTGTATTTGCTGCGCACTCGAAATTTTTACTCCCCCCTCCCTTTTGAAAATTTGATGGGGATCTCCCCCTCTCTGGGCTCAACCTAGATGCAACACTGTACAATAGGCCACAGAAAATATCAGCAGTTTCTTATTTTGTCTCAATATTTTCCCAAGCCTTTTCTATTAGAGACGTCAAAACCAGGTCTTGTGATGGAAGGGTCAAGTGTTTGTCAATCCTACTGTCTCATGAAATTTCTACAACAGTTTTTTTAGCAGAAAATGAGAGCTTATACTGTCACCTGGGCGTTGGCGTCTGCGTCGGCGTTGCAACAAAGGTTAAAGTTTTTTCAAACATCTGTTTCTACTTATGCTATTGCTCTGAAACTTTGCACATGCTTTTGTGACCATAATATTAGCCTCTAGGCAAAGATTCATTACTCTCACATTTAATTTACTAGAATTTTAACCTTTTTTGACTTAAAAATTCTGGGTTAAGCAACTTAGAAAAGTCTTATGGACAGCTCTTGTCTTCTTATGCTAGCAATCCTGTACAATTAGGGAACGATTTTATCCAGTTAACCGTGACAAAATTTTGGACAAACAATAGTATTTTGCTGTTGTTGTTTTAAAATCTCAACTACCGCTTGAATGAAGCCGTAGTTACAAGATTTTATAGCACCACTGACGGTTTATTAATACATAATGGTAAACCAGATCTATTTTTAGCACAAAATTTATTGCTATTGATCAATTTCTTTAAATTTTCAGGGGTATAGGCAGTGTTCCATTTACACCACATATTATGGGACATGTAGATGAACAGACAAGGAGAAAACTACAAAGTATGTACATGCTGTATTATTATGACCCTGTATTGAATCATCGGAGACCTGGCCCCGGTTTCTCGAAACAAAACTTAAGTATATTCTCATGAGAACATGCTCAACTTCAAAGGAAAACTCGCCAACATTGAAGGGTATCGATTGAAGTTCACATGGATTTTGTGCAATTTGAGCACGGTGCTCAGATTTGAGCATGAGAACGTACTTAAGTTTTTAGCTCACCTGAGCACAAAGTGCTCAAGGTGAGCTATTGTGGTCAGTTTTTGTCCGTCGTCCGTCTGTCTGTCTGTCCGTCCGTCCGTCCACAATATCGTGTTTACACTCTAGCATCTACAAATATAGGCCCATCTTGACCAAACTTGGTCAAAACATGTATGGCCATAAGATCTCGGATGAGTTCGATTTTGGGTCAGATCTAACTAGAAAGTCAGGAGTTATCTGCCCTTGAATGCGAAAAATACCTAGTTTTGACATTGTTTACACTCTAGCATCTACAATTATTGATCAATCAAGACAAATCTTGGACATAACATTGCAGACCATAATATCTCGGATGAGATCGATTTTCAGTCTGATCTGACCAGAAAGACGAGAGTTATGTGCCCTTGAATTCGACAAAATTGCCATTTTCGGCTGTTTTCGACCTTGTTTACACTCTAGAATCTACAATTATTCATCAATCAGGACAAAACTTTAAAACAATGTTGGGGACCATGAGATCTCGGACTAGTTTGATTTTCAGACTGATCTGATCAGAAAGTCAAGAGTTACTTGCCCTTGAATTTGACCAAATTGTCATTTTCGGCTGTTTTCGACCTTGTTTACACTCTAGAATCTACAATTATAAATCAATCAAGCCAAAACTTGGACACAATATTGGGGATCATAAGATCTGGAATGAGTTTGATTTTCAGTATTATCTGATCAGAAAGTTGAGAGTTATGAGCCCTTGAATTTGACAAAATTGCTGTTTTTGACTGCTTTCGACCTTATTTACACTCTAGAATCTTCAATTTTTGACCAATCAAGTCAAATCTTGGACACAAGGTTGGAGACCATAAGATCTCAAATGAGGTTGATTTTCAATCTGATCTGACCAGAAAGATGAGAGTTATGTGCCCTTGAATTTGATAAAATTGCCGTTTTCGACTGTTTTTGACATTGTTTACACTTTAGAATCTACAATTATTTATCAATTAAGACAAAACTTGAAAACAATGTTTGAGACCATAAGATCTTGGATGAGTTTGATTTTCACTCCGATTTGATCAAAAAGCCAAGAGTTATGTGCCCTTGAATTTGACAAAATTGCTGTTTTCGACTGTTTTCGACCTTGTTTACACTCTAGAATCTACAATTATCGACCAATCAAGACAAATCTTGGACACAATGTTGGTCATAAGATCTCGGATGAGTTTGATTTTCAGCCTGATTTGACTAGGAAGTCGAAAGCAATGTGCCCTTGAATGTGATAAAATTGCTGTTTTCGGCTGTTTTCGACCTTGTTTATACTCTAGAATCTACAATTATTGATCAATCAAGACAAAACTTTGACAATGTTGGGCACCATAAGATCGTGGATGAGTTCGATTTTCACAACGTTATTGACCATAAGTTCATTTTCAGTCTTAAAGTCATAAATATTTATCGAATTGAACAAGTTTTGCTCACATCATTTTGGTTCAGGTGAGCGATATAGGACCATCATGGTCCTCTTGTTTCGAGAAACCGGGGCCTGATATTTGATCTGTCTAGGTGCAAAAATTCTACAATGGGCCATATATTTTTGCCAATAGTTGTATGACTTTCATATTTCCTCCATCTGTATTCTTGGTGACAAGACATTTTCTGTGATACCCAGTGATACCCAGTGATTGGGAAAGGGTTTGGCCATGGGACCTAGTCACATTAAAATGCCTATGGGACTTAAACACATTGAAATGCCAAACAACCCCATGTTGTAGCCATTAAGTGGGCCCTTATCTTAAATTTTGTTGCATTAACAGAGGCTAGGAATCTGCTCAACTCTAAGCAACACATCCATCATGAAACAGGAGATTTTGGATGTTAAAACGTTAAGGGAATGTTAAGATAAAAGAATGTTTAACCCTTTCCCAAACAAGACCTGGTTTTGACGTCCCTAAACGAAATGGCTTGGGAAAACATTGATACAAAAGAAGAAACTGCTGATAACCAGCATTATCTCCTTTTGCCTCAATATTTTCCAGGCTACATTGTAAACAAATCCTTTCTTTATCACTACCAATTTTGTTGTCTGAAGAAACTCTCAAATTGAAAAAAACCCCGAATTTTTGCCATTTGGGAAAGGGTTAACAAATATAGCTTGTTAAATTAGGGAGTTGTGCTATTAAAATGAAGATTTAAAAACAAGATACTTTGATGAGTAATTATAAATGCCCTCTTATCGAAATATTGGAGGCATATTGTTTAACTCATGTCTGTTATTCCGAAAACTTAATGTGAAACTTAACAATAGCATTTTCTGGGGCATTAATGTTTCACTAACACATCTTCGTATCTATTTGTACCTTTCAGAGAAAATTGTTTCTGAATTCTTTGCAGTTGAAGCCCAAAAGATGGAGAAAGTTTCATTACAAAATATCCAGGATCTGATACACAGAGTGGAAGAAGTACTAGGCCTACTTAAAGTCTTGGTGGAGAATAAACTGTATCTACTGACTGCCATGCTGACAAAGGTAACTATGATGAGTTGTTAACCCTTTCCCAAACAAGACCGGGTTTTGACGTCCCTGATAGAAAAGGATTGGGAAAATATTGAGACAAAAGAAGAAACTGCTGATAACCAGCAGTTTCTCCTTTTGTCTCAATATTTTCTATGCCATATTTTACTCAAATAAAATCTTTAATAACATTCATTTCATCATTTGTAGCAGTTTTTGAAGTGGATCACCCTAAAATTTTGTCGTTTTGGAAAGGGTTAAAGTCAGTCAGTATATAATACCACAAAACAGGCTCTCATCTCTCTATGATTCATCTCTGTTTGGACTAATCCTGCACATGGAGATACCCTTGATACTTTGATTACACACAGCCATATTTTTATTGAAAGCTTATTCCTGCTTTTCAACGAAAATCTTCTAACTGCAGCTTAAAAAAAGCTGCAGTTACAAGGTTTTTGTTGAAAAGCGATGTAATTCTCCATGTTTGTGCTTTATATGCATTCTTCTGCTATCAAATTAATGCCATTTTCTTTAATGCTTTTCGGTGGATTATCGGGAAATAACGGTAGATTATCATTTTGATAAACTTACCGCCTATCCTGTGAAATTATCAAAAACTTGTGTCCCGCTTTCGTTCATTTCACCCTATCTGACCTTATCTAAGCCGGGCCAAATAAGTGACGTCATCGGAAGCGTTGCATAGTAGTCACATGCAAAATGACGCACTTTTAAGATAATCTGTCATATTTTTTTGCATTTTGTCTATTTTTTGCATTAAAGAAATAGAATAATTGTTTGTTTTACAAGTAAGATTGATTTATATTTCATTTCGTGAACAACAAAAGCTACATTTTCACTCCTGGCTTCGCCACTGGTGAAAATAAAGCTTTTGTTGTTCACTTAATGAAATATAAATCAATCTAACACTGAAACAAACGATTATCCTCTATATTATCTTACAGGACCAACAGAACCAGTTGAGGTCAATGACATTTAAACAGTTTGTCATCACTGGTAAAGAGGTAAGGATTGAAATTAACTTAACTATTTCCCACTGGACAGATAAAAGTGTTGCAGATAAAATTAAGGTTCTCAAAGTTAGAAAGGAGTAAATTGTAAAGCACTGAAAATATTGGGGGGAAAAAAGAGAAAATGCTTGATTGCAGCATTTTCATCCTAGCGCTTTATGCTTTCTATAGCCCTTTGCATAAGACACATCAAAGCTATTGCTTGAATGAGAAAGGTTCAAATAGAATTATAAGTTGTTAAAAAGTAATAAATCCAGAGAAAAAAGGGTTCAATGTAAGGACTTTTAATATATGAATTTGATGCTTTGGGAAATGGTTTGTCAATTATGTACATCAAATGAGCGTCTGAGGAAATGGATATTGTGTGTTTGGTGTACCTGTGTCTCTATATCGAACAATTGGGGGCATTTTATTTTACTTCTGTCTGTCTTTCTGTCTGTCCTTCTGTCCGAATTTCTAAAAACTTGATTAAAAATAGGTCAAGCCAGGTAAAAAACTAGGTCACTAGGTCAAATATTGTGAAATCCATCTTTTTACACTGTAAGTGCAAATTTTGGTCCAAACTTTGTAGAAATTGTCATGAATGTTTATTTTGATGATATCAAGGTCAAGTCAAGAAGTGGATCATGCTAGGTCATTAACTAGGTCAACATAAAAAATTGAATAAGCATTTTCAGGGGCATTATTGTTTCACAAATATGTCATGTTTTAACATGGCATTGAACTCCTTAACCATTCTTTTGCATTCAATTTATCTGAATAAGTTTCTCCATCACCGAATTGTTTGCTTAGTTGATTGTGGCATAAAACCACATTCATTGAATTTTTCACCATTCTTTTCTTGTAGGAATGGACCTACAAATATTTTGAAATATCTTGTCAAAGAGACAAACTGTAAGAAGATGTGTTATGATTTCCCATTATATTTGAGCCAGGATCTGGAAAAAGGTACTTCAAGGCTTTGGAGCGCAACTTGGTTCAAGATCAGCCTGCGTATACACGCAGCCTGATAATGAACCATTTTGGTCTCCAATAACTTCTTTGTGGCCTGTAGCATCTGTAGGACAGCACTATGGATCATGGCCGAACAGCTTTAAGACACAAGCTGATCATGAAACACAGCTGTCTCAAATGCTATAAGTGACCTTTTTCCAGATCCCATCTCAATCATGTTTACAGATGTGTGGTATACTGATCCAGTGCCTGGTGAATGGTTATCTCAATGATAACGCCTCTACAGACGCAATAAGTACCAAACTACGAGAGGTCTGCCCATCTTTATACAGTCCTGATGATGCTACTTGCTCAAAGGTAAATATCTACTTTAGTTATGGCAATTGGGCTGTTGATAGTGTGTTGGGCATTTGTAACACAGCCACTGCCTTTGTACAGTTCGTTGCATGTTGGACTCTTTTATCATTTATCATGGGCATCCGCCTTGATGCCTGGCAGTGCCTTTTATCACATCCCCAATTGTCTTTGATTTATTAGCGAGCCGAGACTTTATGTCCGGGGAGGTAATGTCACAGCCCTAGTGTCAGCGTCCCGTACCGTCCCGTCTTCACTTGAAAAACTTTAACCTGGTCTATATCTCAGGCACTATTAGAGATACAACCTTGATATTTAGTACATAGATACATCTCGACAAGACCTTTCATTTGGGACCAAGACCTTTGACCTAGTGAACTTGACCTTGGAGTTTGGCCTACTTTTGAAAAACTTTAACCTGGCCTATATCTCAGGCACTTTTAGAGATACAGCCTTGATATTTCATACATAGATACATCTCGACAAGACCTTTCATTTTGGGACCATTACCTTTGACCTTGTGACCTTGACCTTGGAGTTTGACCTACTTTTAAAAAATTTGCTGTTTTTGTGACAAGCTCCTGTATAGGCGAGCTATGTTGTCTGCGGACAACTCTTGTTATGAAATCTGTTTGTAAATGCCAACAAAATTTTGCTAGCAAAATGCATGAGTGTACTCTCATGGTCCATCGCTTCTGGAAATCTGATTGTTTGTATTTCTGTAAATTGTCATTCATTTGAAATACACAGTTCAACCGGTTCCCAAAATGACAGAATTTTAGGGTGTTACACTTTGAAAGCTGCCTCTGCAGACAACAAAAGATGTGTTGAAAATCGAAATTGTGTACAATATTATTTAACAAAAAAATATCTTCTGAAAATATATAAATTTCTGAAGGCTATTCTGTTAGACATCAAAACCAGGTTTTTTGGGGGAAAAAGGTTTAACCCCTGTCAATCAAGACCTGGTTTTGACGTCCCTAACAGAAAAGGCTTGGGAAAACATTGAAACAAAAGAAGAAACTGCTGATAACCAGCAGTTTCTCCTTTTGTTTCAATATTTTCTGTGCCATATTTTACACAAATCATATCTTTAATTACTCCCCTTTTGTCATTTGTGACAGTTTTTGAAGTGGATCACCCTACAATTTCGTCGTTCGGGAAAGGGTTAAACAGTTATTGCCACAACTTTACTTTCAGGCAAATGAAATGCTGCAGGCAGCCAAGCTCTGTCAAAATCCCAGTGAAAGGCGACAGTTTCTGAATGAAGCTCTCAAGGTAAGACGGATCTTCTCAATTTCTGAAACAAAAAGTTCAAATTACAGATAACAACACAAATTATGAACATAAACCTAAAAATTTGATTCAAAACAGAAAGTATTGTTACTGTATAATCCATTCAAAAGAGAAAATTAGGAGTGGGGTTCATAAGAATATGTTTGACCTGCGGCCGCAGCAAACATCCTTTCTGATATTTGTGACCCATCACACTAAAAAGGACCTTATCGGAACTCCAAAAATCCAAATTTTGACAAACTTGCCAGATTCGGCACAGGTCAACCAGATCCCACATGTGAGAAATGAAGATATTAGTCCATGGGCCCATAACCGAAACCCTCCCCCCCTAGTGGGATTTTTGAAGACCTATATTTTCTTGAAGCTTATGATGTATAGTAATGGATTCAGGTTGTTGTTCAATTTAAAACTGCTGGATAAGCAAATAGCGGGCTCGTTACCATGGCAACCGTCCATTTTTAGCTCACCTGAGCACGAAGTGCTCAAGGTGAGCTATTGTGGTCACTTTTTGTCCGTCGTCCGTCTGTCCGTCTGTCCGTCTGTCCGTCCGTCCGTCCACAATTTCGTGTTAACACTCTAGCATCTACAAATATAAGCCAATCTTGACCAAACCTGGTCAAAACATGTATGACCATAAGATCTCGGATGAGTTCGATTATGGGTCAGATCGAACCAGAAAGTCCGGAGTTATCTGCCCTTGAATGCGAAAAATAGCTAGTTTTGACATTGTTAACACTCTAGTATCTACAATTATTTATCAATCAAAACAAAACTTTGACACAATGTTGGTGACCATAAGATCTCGGATGAGTTTGATTTTCAGTCTGATCAGACCAGAAGGTCTTGAGTTATGTGCCCTTGAAATTGACAAAATTGACATTTTCGACTGTTTTCGACTTTGTTTACACTCTAACTTCTACAAATACTGACCAATCAAGACAAAACTTTGAGACAATGTTAGGAACCATAAGATCTTGTATGAGTATGATTTTCAGATTGATCGGATCAATAAGTCATGAGTTAAACGCCCTTGAATTTGACAAAATTGCCGTTTTCGACTGTTTTTGACTTTGTTTACACTCTAGCATCTACAATTATTGACCAATCAAGACAAAACTTGATCACAATCTTAGGGACTATAAGATCATGTATGAGTTTGATTTTCAGATTGATCAGATCAAAAGGTCATGAGTTAAACGCCCTTGAATTTGACAAAATTCCCGTTTTTGAATGTTTACGACTTTGTTTACACTTTAGAATCTACAATTATTGACCTATTAAGATGAAACTTTGACACAATGTTGGTGACCATAATTTCTTGGATGAGCTTGAACTTCAGTCTCGTCAGACTAGAAAGTCATGAGTTATATGCCCTTGAATTTGACAAAATTGATGTTTTCGATTGTTTCGGACTTTGTTTACACTTTAGCATCTACAATAATTGTTGACCAATCAAGAAGAAATTTGGACACAATGTTGCTGAACATAAGATCTTGCACCAGTTTGAATTAGCTTAATTAGAGTAGAATTTGCTGAGTTTGCTGAGCCCTTCAAATTGACAAATTTGCCGTTTTCGACTGTTTTTACTCTAAGAACCACAAATAGCGACAAACCGAGACAAAATTTGGACGCAATGTTGTTAACCATAAGTTTGTTTTCAGTCTTAAAGTCACAAGTAATTGATTTGAACAAATCTGTGGCTCATATCATCTTGGTTCAGGTGAGCGATATAGGACCATCATGGTCCTCTTGTTCTACATTTCAGCACTTGGGTCAATTAATTGCAATAAAATTACTTATTTTTGTCATAAATCTTTCAAAATAGTTTTAAATTATTACCAAGATATTTCTCTCGCAATATAGATATTTTTTTAGAAAATTTGCTAATTTGCATATTCATGAATATTAATGAGAAAGTAGAAAAATGTGTTTAATTTGCTAAAAACAAGCCTTTACTAGTGAATTTAAACCTCCCTGTCAGGTAGGATTTTTGAAGATCGATATTTTCCTGAAGACTCCAGCGTTTTTTCTGTCCAATTGGGAAAGGTACCTATACCCCTATGATTGGGAATTTTTCGCGTCGCGAAATCTTAAAATTGGGAAAAAACGAGTCGCGAAACCAATGAATTGGGAAAAGTTTAGGTTGTGAAATTGATCAATGAAATATGCCTTTTCTATACTTAGAACTTATATTCTGTATCACAAAGCCCCTTTTACACATTCAGGGTTTATCAGGAAAACTACTGCTAGATTTTGTAAGATATTTTTACAATCAGATGTACAGTTATCATCATACATGTCTTGTGAAAACTGCCAGCACAGAGAAGAAGTGGCTGACAAAGAATGGACAGTGATTTTTTGTGAACCTTTTCAGTTATATCAACTGATGATTTAAATATATAAATAATAATGATAAATGAGATACCTATTAATATTTGTAATAATTGCAAACAGTTGAAAACATAATCAAAGTTAGTAACTATTATCAAATCGTTCCATAACCCTTTCCTAAACAAGACGAGGGATGAATTCTTGATGATGAATGTGATTCACTAGGATGTGCATGAGGCAGCACTGACCGTGTAGTCACAGTGTCATCATTATCATCAACGATTTCTACAGGATCATCTGTAGATTGCTCTGTGAAAAAGAGTAATTGATTAGGCTGAGTGAGTTTCCCAAGTGACGCCTTTTGACTCCCCCACAAGAAAAGGTTTGGGAAAACATTGTGGAGAATGAAGAAATTGCTTGTGAAAAGCAATTTCTTCATTTCCCACAAAGTTTTCTACTCAAGAAGGAAAAAAAAATAGAGAATTTCAATCCTTTGTAATTGTCATCTGCAACATCTTTGAATTTGGAATGGTCCACAATTCTGCTGTTTGGTAATGGGTTAAAGTATTTACTTCTTTTCCCTCAATATTTTCTGGTTTGACTAGCGTACACTAAGTCTATACTACTAAGCTAGAAACAAGAGGGGGTAAAGGGTTGATACAGTACTAAATTTATTAATTTAAATCTAATCTTGTACATCTTGAGGATGCAAACAAATATTGACTCAAGATAAGTTCATTGGCTGCTTTCAGTACTTCCAGTACTTTGATTTTATGGACGCAGCCATCTTCGGATTTTTCCGTGACCTATTTGTCACTCAAAAAAATGCATCCCATTTAGAATATGAAATTCATCTTGGAAACGGGGATATTCATTATCTCTTAAACAAGTCGAGAAAACATTATTTCAAATAATAAACACAAGATTAGTCAAGTTAATTGCCGATTATCATTCAAAACTTCCAAATTCCCGAGTGTAGCCATGTTCGGATTTTTCCGTAAAATGTTTGTCAAATTCCGTAAGTGGGTCAGGCATTGCATTAAAATCATCGATCATGGGTGGGGACGAAACTTCGAAAGTCTTACCATCCTCCGTTGTGCCCGATCCCGTTCTGAAGAAGTCTTTGATTGTTCGCTTGGGATTGCCACCTTTCTGCAATTTTTTATGGTCCCGCGAAACAGTGGGGAAGTGAAAGTAGAAGGAGACTGGTCTCTGCGCTGGAAATTTTTCACGCAAAAAATCGATATCTCTTATGAAATATTTTATGTAAACCAGTCACAGTTAGGGTAGACTGGTACCCATTGTGATAGTAATTATTAGTAAACCAGTCTACGGTTTCAAACCATTTGAGTTGCATCCCTTGACAGGTTGTTTATCTTTTGCGGGAAATCGAAAAGCTCATAACTATTGATTGGATTGTACATAGTTAAATGTTTTTACCCCTGCAGACGTGTAATCGTTTATTTACTTTCTGCATGATGATGTACGGCGAGATTTAAAGGCCCAGCGATTTCAAAAGGCATGTCTACGCAAATTTAAGGTACTCGCGAATGGGAAAACTCACAGGATAGTTGGGAACCGTAGATTTGGAGATTGGGAAACGGCCGATCGTCACTTTGGGAGGAAACCGGTGATTGAATTGGGACGAAGCCGATGCCTTTGGGATAGGTGCCGTTTAACGGCACTAGTTATAGAAGGAAAAAAAACGCTGTTGTCATTACATTTCATTCACAACTAATATATTTTTCAGAAAATTTGCTAATTTGCATATTCATGAATATTAATGAGATTGTTGAAAATATGTGTTAAATTTGCAAAAAGACGACTTTACTAGTTTACTAGTGAACAGAAACCCTCCCCACTATGTGGGATTTTTTAAGACCTATATTTTCTTGAAGACAGGAAACATGTTAATGAATTCAGGTTCTTGTTTGATTCGAAAGTGCTGGATAAGCAAATAGCAGGCCTGTTACTATGGCAACTGCTCTTTTTCCTACGTCTCAGTACTTGGATCAATTAATTGCAATAAAATATTTCAAAATACTTGATTAAGATATATACTTATGACAATGGTAATAATACATAATACTAGATTTAAAATTTCAAATAGACATTTTTCTTGAAATCATTTTTATTTAGCTAATTTGCATATTCATGAATATTAATGAGAAAGTAGAAATATGTGTTTAATAAGCTAAAACAGGGCTTTTCTAGGGAATAAATAAGCTGAGGCATTTCGTTTTTATAATGCTTAATTTTTCAAATGGATAAGAACACTAATAGATCAATAATAAGTTCATAAACCACTTATCAGCTACACAGAACAAGCAAATACAGGCTTATTCCCATTCACAATTATTTGCTTACTTTTCTCTAAATGGCAAATAAAATCTCAAATATTCTCCTATTATGTTAGCGACTTTCATTTTTGCATTTTTTCCCTAAATTGTGTACTTGTTGTGTTTGAAAACTAAAATTTCATGATTTACCAATTGAAAGGGAGAATCTTAACAATATATGCTCTGAAAAATTACCGTATAAATGACAATAAAATTCCATTTAGCGCAAATGACATGCTGAAAACTTTAACCTACTTTCTTTGATTTTTTAGCGAGCCGGGACTTTATGTCCGGGGAGCTAATGTCACAGCCCTAGTGTCGGCGTCAGCGTCGGCGTCCCGTCCCGTCCCGTCCCGTCTTCACTTGAAAAACTTTAACCTGGTCTATATCTCAGTCACTATTAGAGATACAGCCTTGATATTTCATACATAGATACATCTCGACAAGACCTTTCATTTGGGACCATGATCTTTGACCTAGTGACCTTGACCTTGGAGTTTGACCTACTTTTGAAAAACTTTAATCTGGCCTATATCTTGGGCACTATTAGAGATACAGCCTTGATATTTCAAACATAGATACATCTCGACAAGACCTTTCATTTGTGACCATGACCTTTGACCTTGTGACCTTGACCTTGGAGTTTGACCTACTTTTAAAAAATTGCTGTTTTTGTGACAAGCTCCCGTATAGGCGAGCTACGTTGTCCGCGGACAACTCTTGTTTCTATGTGAAATACAGTTTTCTGTTATACAAGAAACTTTATTTTGTTAAAGTTAAGTACTAAAAAAAATTGTAAAGCGTTTTTAATAATGAATTCCCATTGGAGTACATGTATGGTCACCTTTGATTTATACCATTTTTGCCTTGTAATGCATGCTTTTTGTACATTAAAATTTTGATCCAAGTTTAAACTTAACAATACAATTGGAGACATGCTGTGCCGAGAGAATTCTTCCCATTCAATTATATTAATTGAATGTTATGTTACAGGAACAGAGTTTATCAAATATATTCTAATTAGCGATAGTTGAAACTGGACAATTTCATATTTGTACTGTCATGTGCATTAATTGATGATTTAAAATTGCCTATAATAGCAACCGAATTATTCATTTCTTTATCAAATTGCATTCGAGTGACATGATGATGTCACGTCGTTTTACACCTTTATAATTCAGAATACTTATATGTAATAATATAAACAGTTATAAATTGTACATACATGTATATACCTTATTGGATACCAGTACTTCGAAAACACTTAAAATTTATTTGTGAGGAAACCTCTTATTTGTGTAACAAAATGTTGTTTTGAAGATTTTGTTTAAATAGCAAACACAGTTTGCAATTTCTGTTGATTATCACCTTCACCTATCCCGTGGCGGTTGCCATTAGGGCACTATTGATGATCTGCCAACCTGTTGATTATGATGAGATGGAAACACATATTCCAACTTGTCGTGTTGTAATATGTCGCTGGCCGAAAATTTGAAATCCTTTGTTTTGTTATCAGTTTTTAGATATGCTTGTGCATTTCTTAATTCATTTCAAACATCTTCACCACAAATTAGTTTTTGGAATTCTAACTTTTGTGGAAGACAACAAGCTAACCTCGGGATGAGGTAAAATCCATAAAACACAAGGCTAACTATGAATAATACATATAAGCAATTTCAAATCAACCAAGTAATCTGTGATTTATAAATGTCATTATGTGCACAAAATTGTCAAAATATACGGTTATTAGAAAGCCTTTTTATGCTCCCCGAAGGGAGAGCATATAGTCGCCGCTTCGTCTGTCCGTCCGTCCGTCCGTCCGTCCGTCATTCCGTCCGTCGTCCGTCCGTCCGTCCGTCCGAAGCGATTTCTCTATAACCCTTGGCCAAATCAAATGAAACTTACCATGTGAACTCCCTATGACATAATGCCGATGTACTTTTCCCAGTTTTTGGATTTGAGGCCTCGTCATGGGAAAAGGGGACTTAAGGTCAAATACACTTTTTCTCTAATTTCTCATAGTCTAATGGTCAGAATTTGATGAAATTTCATATTTGAGTAGCAAATCAGATGCCCTTGACAATTAACTACTTGAAATTTGTGTATAAAAAGTATGTCATGGAAAAAGGGGGCTTATCGTTTGTTAGCTTAATCTTAGCTCTGTATGGCATACATTTATTGTGACAAAGCCTTATTCGGGGAGCATTGTCCGTCTCTGACGGCTCTTGTTCACAAAAAAAGGAGTAGCCTGCTATGGTCCGACACTTTTGTTGAAACGGGAATGAAGGTAAAACATGCATGATGAGTTTACTGGTTTTCTGTACCATCTTGTTCTCTTGAAAGTAAAATATCGTGGTTGTGGGGGGGGGGGGGGGGGGGGGGGGGGGGGGGTTATAACGCGACAGAGAAACTTACATGGGTGAAAGTTTTCCGTATTATTACGGATTTCGTATTTTGGACGGCCGCCGGGGTCGTTTTTCCAAATCGCGTAAATCCGTTGAGAAAAGTTGAGGGGGGGGGGGGTAACCCCTTTCTCTTGTTGATCTGAAGATACCTGGAGATCCTATCTTTTATTTCAATACCGGGAAGACCAGAACAAGAACATTTTATTACACATCTAGTCAGCTTATCAATGGGAAACCCCACGGGATCTCATCAAAGAAACGAGCTCATTCGAAAAACTCGGCTAATTCCGTGATGACGATCCCGAAATATGCATCCGACGATTACCAAACAAAGAGTTTTCCGTCGCCGAAGATCGAT